>JADMNF010000094.1:0-129162 GCA_016097085.2 Sporothrix curviconia | reverse complement strand
CTCGAGCGGTGCCGCACACCGCGATCTTCCGGGCTGCGACGTCGTCGACGCGTCTGGAACCCACGAGCTGGCGCCCGGCTGGGTCGGACGATCCGACACGCGGCCTCAGCAGGTTAGCAACCTGCTAGCGTGAAGTCTAGAGCACGTGGCGGTGCGACGCAGGTGTTGACGGGACGTCGGCCGAGAAAGGCAATTCGTGTCGCCCGACGTGAATGACGACGACGACGCTGCCAAGCCGGTGATGGAAAACGACGTGTACGACATGCCGTGGCCAAACGGAAAAGCAGGGCAGCGAGTCCGCCGGCGCCGCGTCCACGTACTGGCAGACCGCGCCAGGGCTTGTCGTCGTAGCGGACGCGGCAGCTGGCCCACGTCGCGCGGCACGGTCCGCGCAGCCGCGAGCCGCCCGGGTCGACCACGCCGATACAAGCACATCGGCAATGGCCGGGCCGCCGGCGGGCCTGGGAAAAAGGCCGCGACCAACGGCGGCGGCACGGCGGTAATGGTGCGGAATGGCCAGCGGACGGCCGCCAAAGAGGACTAGGACGACGTTTTTGGCAGTGGCCGCAAGGCACAGCGGACAGTGTGCATTACTGGTCTCTACGAAACAGAGGAGCGTGGCCCTGGCTGGGGCGCCAGACCCAGCCCGCAGCGGTCGCCGTTCTCGCCGTCGCTGTCCAAAGCGGAGCCGACGGCGAAGGACGACGACGTCGGCCTTGGCCGCCAGTCCAGCGCGTCCCGGACGGCCTTGGTCGGGGAGCGGTCGACCAGTGTTCCAGAACAGCAGCATCTGCGACCGCAGAGAGGCAACGTTTTCTGCAGGGCGATGCAAGCGCCCCCCAGGCCCGCTTTTAACTCGATAAAGGACGGCGATCCCGGGATGCTTTCGTTGGGGCAGTTCGGCTGGAAGCGAATGAAGGGCGCAGCCCCCCCGGCGGGGCCGGGGGTCCGTCGTCTCTCGTCTGGGTTTCTGGACAAACGACCAGGCGGGAGATTTGTTCCCAGGGACCTGGACTCCGACGACGACGCCGACATTCCTCGGCCTTTCCGGGAAACGACGACGAGCGGTCGTCAATAAACAGCCTGGCCTCCGAGCAGCAGGTCCCCACGGGCCACGCCAAAAAAAATCCAGCGTCGGGTCGTGACGTTTCACCGGGCGACGCCCAGGGTGCCCTCCCACACAGGCGGACTGAAAGTTTTGGCAGAGGGCAGGACGTCGCTGGAACAGGCCCCAGTCCGAAAGGGCAGTCCCCCACCTCGGGGGCGTAGGGGAAAGCAGAACCGGGGCGGCTCGCCAGTCTAAAAGTCCCCGACCCATGGGGAGTTTAGAATTGTTGGGCGGTCCCCACCCGGGGCCCCGCGCGAGTTTTCTTTTGCGAGGCCGAGACGGGTTGGGGCGGGCCACGGCCCCTTTCTGGCCCCTCACGACCCCGGGGGTTTGTGGCCGCCCAACTGGCCCCGCAACCGGGCGTCGTCGTCACGGAAACGCGAAAGGGGGCCCTGTGGGAGCGTGGTTTTGGCGGGCCCCCTGGCCCCGGGGGCCCGGGGTTTTAGGTCGCCAAAGTTAAAAAGCCTGCCCCGGCAAACCGGCCGAACCCCGAAACCGGGTTTGGGGCCGGGGGGGGCTGGCCCGGGAAGGGGGGGTCCCGGGGTCTTTTTTGGACCCGGACACTGTTTCTGGCCTTCGGGGGCCCAGGGCCCGGGTGGTTCCCCCCGGGCCCTGGGGGCCCAGGCCGGCCCCCAAGGGTCAAACCCCGAGCGGGCCCCGGGGGTGCCCGGTGGGGGTTGGTGGGGGGGGGAAAGGGGGGTGGGTTGGGGTTCCCATTTTGAGGGGCCCAGGGCACCCGGACATTGGGCGCAGGGGCGCCCACCGAAAAAACGTATCGGGCGCTGGGCCACCAGATTCCCGTTTGCCTCTGCCAAAACCCTTCAGGTTAAAACGGTGAAAAAGAAAAATTTCGCCCAGGAAAGTTTGGGGACACATCCCACCCCAGAAACACGCCGCGGTGGGCCGTAAACTGGACCTTTCCCGGGCCGGCTTTTTTAAACCCCTCCCGGAAAAGGGGAAGGGCGCCGGCCGGTGGGCCCGGGCGGCGCCCCCCGTGACCGGGTTTGAAACTTTAGGTCGCGGGAGCCGGGCTCGGGCCGGACCAGGGACAAATCCCCCCGGTTGGAAACCGCGCCCCTTCTTTTCGGGTGGGCCTTCGGGGAAAGGGCGCCAAACCCCTTCCGTTTGCAGCGGGCCTGCCCAGCGGGTCACCGGGCCGGGCCCCCCTCCCCCGTTATAGGGCACTCTATTGTTTTGGGGGCCCCGGGGGCCCTTTGGGGAGGGGCGCGCCGGGATGGCATCCGTCGTGGGGTCGGGGGGGGGCTTACCTTCGGGAGCACCCGGGTTTGGTGCCGGTGCCGCCCGGGGAAAAAGGGGGCGCCCGTTTTCCCCGTCCCGCCCCGGCGCGCCTGCGCCGCAAAAGTGCCCCCAATCCCCGGGGGCCCCCGGCTCGCGTGGGCCAGCCCCCGGGGGTTTTTGGGGACCCCCCGCGCGAAAACGCCAACCCCAGGTTTGGGGTAAAAGGCACCTTGCCTCGCCCCCCCTCCTGCGTGGGGGGCCCCAGGGCGCAATACCCGCCCGGGGTTCATGCACCCGGCCGCAGGCAGCGGGATCCCAAAAAGGGACGCCCTTTCGCCCCAATTTGCCGCCGACGTGGCGGAACGAGCTCCGGGTCAAACGCCCGATTGCCAGACCGAGCGGCTGCGGGAAGAGGCTCTGCTTGAACGAGCCAACGCCGTGGCAGGCACTCGCCCAGCTGCAAAACGGAACGGGCAGCCGGGCCGCGGCGAGGTTTGCGCCTCTGCAGCTTGTTGTGCCGGACGCGTTGAGCGCGTACAGATCGTGACGTTGCCGACTGGCGCGTCGGGGCTGAAGCGCATTGCGTGGTCTGTGGTGTGTTGAGAATACAAACAAAGGCAAACTAATACCAACGAAACGGCAAAACGTTCAGCCGGCTCGTCACAAGCCGCTGAGACTCACCATATTGTGCATCGTCTGCATGGGGCCCACTAGACGATCGCCAAACATGAGATGGAGCTGGAGGCTGCACCGTTGTCAGTGGAGGTGCTCTGCGCGCAGGAACGAGTCCGAGGGTACTAAACCCAGGTCTTCAATGGTCATGTTGGCCACGAGCGCGTCGATAAAGGCAGCCTTGTCCGTGGTGCCATTGAGCCTTGTGCCATGATGGAGGATCGCCTTGCGCGAGGAGAGGCTTCTGCCCCGGCGGCTGTAAGCCCTGCCAAGGGCCCTTTCGCCAGCGAGGCCGTCAACAGAACACATGCGAACCACCAGGCCATTGTGAGGGTGCATAGACACGAACAAGAGACAGTTTACAAGGCAAAAGAAGTCAAAATGTGTGCTGCAGGCCATTTGTAAAGGAGAGCAGTCGGCGGTCATCGGCTCGGGTCGACGCGGCCGAGGTCGCATTCGCTGGCTACCCTCGCCTCATGCATTCACCCCGACGCCGATCTCACGGGTATGCGTCGGGAGTTACATTCCTTGGCTCATACGGTCAAATGCCACCGTTAACCAGAAAAGAGGAGAGAATGAAGACAGGATAAAAAGTACAAGCATTGTACAATTCTGCCAGAAATAAGCCCAAAACAGGAAGTACATTCGTGAGGCTTATCTGAGTGGTTGTCGCTGTGGTCTGGCTCGTGAGGAATGCAGGGGAAATAGAGAGAGAGAGAGAGAGAGACGTTTTACCTCATGAGGCGAATGAGCATTCACTATACTTATTATTCTGTCTCGTACGTGTTTCTTATTTACAGTTTATTATTTTACAACTATATTACGGCGGTTTATTCTCGTGAAGTAATTTTAGAAACTCACTTGTTTTCTTGCATTCTTTTACATATGAATATGTTTTCTTTTTATTGCTTTCTTTTTACTTTATTTATTTATTTATTATTATTATCATTATTATTCTTTTTTTTTTTTTTTAAAAAAAAAAACAAACTGCACCGTTCTTCACACAATTTTAAAAAACGTAGACTGCAGTAAAAACACAAAGACTGCAACGACTTAATACACAGTCTGAGAGCGCATAAAAGGAGTTTCTGCAAAAGGACAAGGTGCACGGTGATGGCAATGTGAGCTCACTCACCCTCAAGACCCACTTACGCCGTACCTGATTCGCCTGACACAGCACGTGACTATGCATGAGAAATTGTGGGCCCGTGCGTCAAGCGTCGTCTAGGCAGAGCTGTGCCTGACGTGGAAGCTTGCTGGCGCGTTGCTCTGCCTCTGCGCCAAGCAGCTTCTGTGGGCTTCAAAGCCCTCCTTGCCACCAAAACACACACCCGCACAACCTTTTCTCTCCATCGCCATCCCCGAACATCGACCCTCTGCATCCTTTGACGGTCGGTGCGCGATTCAATTGTGCACCCTTGGTCCTCCTTTTTTTGTCCTGCAGCCTGCATTGCTTTTCGTTCGCACACCGCAGCTCCCAGCCAGGGCCACATCGCCACATCGCATCGCCATCGCATCACGCACATTCCATCACCACATCGCCACTCCATCCATCGTCGCGTCCTTGACCATCAGCCGACGCCATCTCGGTAGCTTCGGCATCCCTCCCAACACCAATTCACCGCCCACAATGCCCGGACTCATCACCGCCACGGCGTGCTGGGCTTCCTGGCCGACGAGGAGCCCGAGCTCAAGGTCTTTGCCCTCAACACGCTCAGACGACGACATTGACACCGTCTGGACGGAGTCGCCGCCGCCGTCAGCCAGATGTACGTCTCTTTTCTCTTCATGTTCAGTTGTTTCTGCTCTTCTGTTGTTCTGTTCTGTCGTCTGTCTGTCGTCTGTCGTTCTACTCTAACAACCCAGTGAGGCCCTCTACGAAGACGAAGAGTTCCCCGAACGCCAGCTCGCCGCGCTCGTGCTCGCCAAGGTCTACTACCACCTGCAGGCCTACAGCGAGAGCATGACCTTTGCGCTGGCGCCGGCGACCTCTTCAAGCTCGACAGCCCCGGCGAGTTCGAGGCCACCATCATCTCCAAGTGCATCGACCAGTAACATTGCCACCTGCGCCGCCGGACCACCGCCCGCCCAAGCCCGCCGACGCCGACGCGCTGCCCTCCATAGAGGCCACGCTAGGCGGCCTCGACAGCTCGACGCTGCTGTCGCCCACGACGCCCTTTAGCCAGTCGACGCTGCCCTGCCAAGTCGGCTGGCTCTCGCGCGACTCCGTCGACAAACACCATCTTCGACCCCGTCCCTTTGAGCCCGCCGTGGCCTCAAGGACGCGCCGCGCAGCTCCATCATTGCGCTGCCCGACCAGGCCACCAAGCAGGCGCTTGAGCACGTCATCGAGCACCTGTTTGCCAGCTGCCTCCAGGAGGGCCGCTACCGCCAGGTCGTGGGCATTGCTGTGGAGGCCAAAAAACCTCGAGGTGCTGCGCCGCGTCATCCAGCGCGCCAGCAAAGACGCCAAGGCCAGCGGCATCGGCAGCACAAACAACAAGGGCAAGCGGCTGCTCCGGCCGTCCCCGAATCGACCCCTGCCTCGCCGGCAGACGAGCTGATGGACTATGTCCTGGGCATCTGCATGGACGTCGTGCAGGACGAGCTTTCCGCACGGAGATCCTGCGCCTGATCCTGGACCTGCTCAACGACATCCCCCACCCCCGAACTACTTTGCCATTGGGCCAAGTGCGTCGTGTTACCTCAACTCCAACGAGGAGGCGTCGGCGCTCCTGACGAAGCTGGTCGAGGACGGACGCGCGAGTTCGCTCGCCATTGCGTACCAGATTGCCTTTGACCTTTACGACAACGGCCACGCAAGAGTTCCTCCTCAAGGTCATTGACGCGCTGCCCTCTCGGCTGCGGAGGTTCGCCCGAGGCCACCGTGCCGACGACCAGCAAGGAGCAGCCCAAGCCGGCGTCGGACGATGCTGACGCTGACGCCGACGCGGATGCCACGAGTCTGACGCGGCTGCTCAAGAAGGAGCCCCGCCGAGCTCAGAAGGCGAGGCAGGCGGCACAAGGGCGACCAGCAGGGCCCCGCCAAGATCTACAGCAACATCCGCGACATCCTGGACGGCACCAAAGACGATCCAGCTCAACGTGGAGTTCCTGTACCGCAACAACCACGCCGACACGAGCATCTCAACCGCGTGCGCGACTCGCTCGAGGGCCGCAACTCCAGTCTTCCACACGGCCGTGACGTTCTGCAACGCCTTTATGAACGCCGGCACGACGCACGACAAGTTCTTCCGCGACAACCTAGAGTGGTTGGGCAAGGCCGTCAACTGGAGCAAGTTCACGGCGACGGCCGCGCTCGGCGTCATCCACCGGCGGCAACATCCACCAGGCGCGCAAGCTGCTCGAGCCCTACATGCCGCGCGTGGCCAGCTCTCGCAAGGTAGTCCCTTTAGCCAGGGCGGCGCGCTCTACGCCTTTGGCCTGATCCACGCCAACCACGGCGCGGAGGCGCTCGACTACCTGCGCACCGTGTTCTCCGGCCGCCGAGGACGAATACATCCAGCACGGCGTGCGCGCTGGGCCTGGGCATTGCGGGGCATGGCCACGGGCAGCGAGGACATTTTCGAGAGCCTCAAGAACGTCCTGCAGACGGACTCCGGCGCCTCAACGGCGAGGCCGTGGGCCTGGCCATGGGCCTGATCCAGCTGGCTGGGGCACTGGGGCAACGCGGCGGCGCTGCAGGCCATGTTTGCGTACGCGCACGACACGTCGCACGAGAAGAATCATCCCCCCGGGCTGCGCGCTGGGCATGGCGCTGATCATGTACGGCCGCCAGGAGGGCGCGGACGGCATGATCGAGGCGCTGCTCAACGACCCGGACCCGACGCTGCGCTACGGCGGCATCCTGACGTGGCGGCTGGCGTACTGCGGCACGGGCAGCAACAAGGCGATCCGCAAGCTGCTGCACACGGCCGTCAGCGACACGAGCGACGACGTGCGGCGCATTGCCGTCATGAGCGTGGCTTCATCCTGTTCCGCAAGCCCGGCAGCGTGCCGCGCATGGTGGAGCTGCTGTCCGCAGTCGTACAACCCGCACGGTGCGGTTACGGCTCGGCCATGGCGCTGGGCATCTCGTGCGCGGCACGGGGCTGGACGAGGCCATTGACCTGCTGGAGCCCATGATGAAGGACCCGACCGACTTTGTGCGCCAGGGCGCGCTGATTGCGCTGGCCATGATCATGTGCAGCAGAACGAGGCCATGAACCCCAAGGTGGCGGCCATCCGCAAGACGCTCAAAAAGGTCGTGGGCGACCGCCACGAGACGCCATGACCAAGTTTGGTGCCCGCGCTGGCGCTGGCATCATTGACGCCGGCGGCCGCAACTGCACGATTGGCCTGCAGACGCAGACGGGCAACCTCAAACATGGCCGCATTGTCGGCATGGCCGTGTTCACGCAGTACTGGTACTGGTTCCCCTTTACGCACTTTTTATCGCTGAGCTTCAGCCCGACGTCGATTATCGGCCTGGACCAGGACCTCCGAGATCCCAGCTTCAACTTTTACTCGCGACGCGGCCCAGCCTCTTTGACTACCCCCCCGAGCAGGAGATAAGGCCGAGGAGGGCCCCGCGCTGATTGCCACGGCCATTCTGTCGACCACGGCGCAGGCCAAGCGCCGCTGCCCAGCGCAAGGAGCGCGCTGCGAGAGCATGGACGTGGACGCGCAGCAGCCGTCCAAGGCGGCCACCAAGGGTGACGGTGCTGCTGCCGCCGTCCGCCGGTCAAGGGCGGTAACGAGGAGGCCGTGGCCGATGCCGAGAGCAGCGACAAGATGGACGTTGACGACAAGGACAAGGAGGAGAAGGAGGACAAGGAAGAGAAGGACGACGACAAGAAAAAGGACGACGAAGGCACGCCGGCCGCCGAGACCAAGAAAAAGGCCGAAAAGGAAAAGGTGGGCTACGACCTGCTCAACATGTCGCGCGTGCTGCGCGGGCCAGCTCAAGTAACATTAGCTTCCCGGCCGGCCGCTTCCGCCCCGTCAAGAAGCCCACGGGCGGCCCGCTGCTGCTCATCGACACGGAGCCCGAGGCGCCCAAGGACCTGATTGAGGAGAAGCTCAAAAAGGTGACGATTGAGAAGGCACCCGTCGCTGGTGCGGGTGGCTCTGGCGGTGCCGGTGCCGGTGCCGGCTCGCGCAACGCACTGCGCGACCTGTCGCAGGCGCTGCAGGGCCAGAGCTCGCAGCAAAACATTCAAGCAGATTACCAATCTCTTCAACAGCCGCGGCGGTGCCGGCAGTGCCGATGCAGCGCGTGCGGCGCGCATGTTCAACCGGCATGTTTGGCGGCGAGGGCGGGCCTGGGCCTCGACGACATGGAGGACCTGGACGAGGCGACCAATGCAGCGATCCGCGAGAGCGGGCGGGCCGCGCCGGCGGTGCTGACGGCCGTCGACGAGGACGGCGAGGGCGACGAGGAGGCCGCCGTGCCCAACGACTTTTGAGTACTTTACGGAGACGGAGGACGACGACGAGTAAAGGCGAGCAAGAAGGGCCGAGGTGTCCTCTCTTGTTTTTTGACCTTTTCTCTCTTTCCTTTTTTTTCTTTCCCTTTTTGTCCTTTCTTTTGTCTGTATAACTATCTTAAATGGCTACACTATTAAAGAAAACATTTGCTCTTTTCTTCTCGCAACGCTTGTCTATGATGTTGTGCGTATAATGTGTGAATACCCATAATAGAATGACAAGGCTCTCTCTGGGTATTCTTGCCCATCCTGCGCGATCCTAGCCGGCCCGACATACATCTGTCAACAGTCAAACAGCCCTCATGCGCGCATCGAGTGTTGTCTGGAATGAAAAGATAATTGCTGCAGCCTGCTGTTTGTACATGGGTCTTTCCGGAGGGCCATGGACGGCTCTGGCCGGCCGTGCTGGCCACGGGGGTGGCTCGAGACAGACAAATGAGTTGAGAAGCTGTTTTTGACCTGAAAGGAGCGGTCAAGGTTTCTTTTCTTTTCTTTTCTTCTTCATTTTTTTCTTCTTCTTAACTGGTTCTGGTTCATTTCTTTTTCTTACTTGCTGTCTTCTTCTCATCTTCTTATTCTGTTTTTTTTTTTTTTTTTTTTAGTAAAGAGCTTTGTATTCCATCATCAATGATCATTGTCCACATTGGTAACCATTCTGTCGATCCATTTCCAAACCCCTCCTCCCTTTCATTCACAATAAACAGCCTTTCTGACTAAAGCGAATGCGGGCATAAAACGTGCAACGAGCATTCTTCAACCGGTGTGCCCCTGGCTAAGGGCGCTAAAGAGCGGCCAGACGCCTGTCAGTGTGCCTGTCAGTGTCAATTCGCAAGTGCATTCCAGGCATTTCCCGAATAGGAAATATAAGGAACGGAAGGGGCAATATTGAACTCGAGAATTTACCGTTTAACTGGAGGAAGAAAAGATAGAAATAGAAACACAAGCACAAACAGAACAGAACATAACAGAAACACAGCTGGACGCGATACCGATCAGCAAGGCGCTGGATTGCCACGCAGGACGAGGCTCGCGTAAATCGGGAGCAAATTCCATAAAAAAAAAATTTCTCTGCGAGACATGTTGCAGATTTTTTATAATTGCAATCTCTAATCCTTTTGTTTTTGTCAACGTTGAACCAACCCAGTTATCCTTGGCTATCCGTGGACGACAACAGAGTGTCCATTTGCCTGCCTACCGGGGAGGAATACATGTACTCCGTCTTATCGTGTGCTTGGTAGACACGCTCAAGAATGTGCAAAATAACTCTATTTTCGGAAAGCCCTGCGAATGGAGTCTCTTGTCTCTCTCCCTTCCACAATGAGTACTTTCGCAAGGTGACAGGAGCCCACGTGATCCGCGCTGCGCAACGTGTTTTTGCCTTTTAGGTTCGTTGTCTATTTCCTTTTTCCTTTTTCTTTTTCCTTTCCCATGTTCTACGGCACTTCTCTTCTCTTGTTCTTCTCTCCTACTCTTCTTCTCTCTTCATTTTATTATAAATAATTTAAAGAGCCTTGGCCTGCTGTCTGCTTGATGGCTTCCCTGTCTACAGCCACGGCCAAACCAGCAGCTACGCCTTTGGCTCAAAACAAACCAGGGAGGAATAAACAGTGCCTGGGCAGCTGTTTCCCACAAAAGACGGGAAAATAAACGGGAAAATAAACAGTCTCTGCCACCTGGTTTAGACTACATTCCTGCGCTTCTGTTTTCGGAACTCCCTTCCTGCAAGACAGCTCCACACAGACTACGAGGCTCCTCTCGTTCCTCGCCTGGCCTCGCCTTGACTGCCAGCACGGCCGCGGCGGTCCGTCGATAGGCTCCGGCCCGTCGTTTGTTCTCATCCACTCCTGTCAAGGTGGTGGTGAAGGGGAGCAGAGGCATTCATGATGGAACGAGGAGGAAGATAAGGAAGGCAAGTAAGGGCTGTTGAAATGAGGACTAAGAGAAAAGGGAAGGGAAAGGGAAAGGGAAGAAGAAAGAAAAAAAAGAAAAGAAAAGAAAGTGTGTCGGTTCTCCTTGGCTTATCGACCACCGAGGACCACAAGAACCGTGTTTGTTTTCTGTTTCTTGTTTCTGTTTCTTCATCAACTTCTTACAAAAATCCCATTCTTCAGCGGCTTTTCTCATTCATACCTGTACCGGCCATCTCCTGTTTTCTCTTCATTGTCTTCCTTGTCTCACTCATTTATCCTGTCGTCTTTGTTCTCTTGCACCCTCTTTTCATGTGTCGTCTTTGGATTGCGTCTTTCATCTCTATCCCCTTCTCCCTCTTCATCCTCTTCTCCTCCATCCCCTTCTCCCTACACAATACACAACGCAATTATTAGCCCGTCCTGGCCGTCCGACAAGCCGTTTCGTATTTATGGGGGGACGTTCCAAAGACGTTTGCGTAGTGCTGTAGACTCTTGGTGTTGACGGTGCTATGCGTGCGTCCCTTGTGGCATTTGTTCTACTCGTCTTTTGGGACTAGAACGGGAGCTCCCTTGGCGGGTCTCTCTCCACCCACGTCCACGACCATCCCTCCCCCCGTCTTCAACACACATAGAAAATAAGTGCCTCTTCCGTAACGAGCATAACCTCAACGTCTGGATTGTCTGGATTGTAGAATTAAAATTTCGAGGCCCAAGGGGGAATGCGTTTGCTTTCGGAGCACTCGCCCGTGGCATGACATTTACATCAACGATCTCGACTTTGTTTTTTCTTCTTTTTTTGTGCTTCTCGTGTCCTGTGGGCTTTCCATTGCTTTTTCTCCGCGTGGCAGGCATGGCATGCTTCTCTCAACATGAGCACACATACACCCTCAACACATGAGCAACATACATTAAAGACAACCCAAGGATCTTTCTTTTTGGGCTCTGCCTCCTTTTGCTTTTTTGTTTCCTTTTTCTTCTCCTCTGTAGTTGCTTTTTTCCCACCCATTCTTTTCCGCATCGTATTTCGGCACATTGTGCAAGCCCTGCGACAATACTAACGCCAAACTAACAACCCATTATTTAGGTTACGCCACAACAGACAAGCGATGAAGGTCTCGCTGCTGCTCGTGGGCCTGTTGACGGCCAGCACGGCCACGGCCTCGCGCTGCAGTCCCGTCGCGGCCCATGTTGACGGAAACCGTGTCGTCGACGACGTCTTCCTTGTCTTCTTCGTCTTATCGATCGAAGCGCCGGTGGTGGACGGCGGGCAACGCCGGGTGCCGGCGGAAGCTCGGTGTCATCGGTGTCAACGGTGTCGTCATCCCGCTCTTCGGCTCCTTTTTATTATTCCAACTCGTCTTTTCACTCGTACACTCCTTCTTCCTTTTCTTCTGTTTCGTTGTCGGTCCCGTCGTCGTCTTCTTCTCGTCGTCTTCATCGCTGTCGCTTCCTCCGCCGACTTCGTTTGTGACCTCGTCTCGCTCGTCGTCTCGCTCGTCGTCGCAGTCGTCGTCTGGTTCTTCTTCAGCCTCGGACGTAGACACTAGATTGCCTGCTTCTTCTTCTTCTGCTTCGAGCTCATTAGTCTCTAGCTCGTCAGCGTCCTCCGGCGTCGTCTTTGTCGGCTTCGTCCAAGTCATCCTTCTCGTCGGCTTCTTCTTCTGCTTCGAGCTCATTAGTCTCTAGCTCGTCAGCGTCTGCTTCAAGCTCCTCTGCTCGAGCTCGTCAGTTCAAGCTCTTCTTCATTAGAGCTCGTCTGCTTCTAGCTCGTCAGTCTCTTCATCTTCGGCTTCTAGCTCTTCGTTAAGCTCGTCAGCCTCGAGCTCGTCGGTCTCTTCATCAGCCTCGAGTTCGTCTGCTTCCAAGCTCGACAGCTTTCCAGTTCGTCAGTCTCTTCGTCTTCGGCTTCAAGCTCTTCATCTTCGGCTTCTAGCTCTTCTGCTTCAAGCTCATCTGTCTCGAGCTCGTCTGTTTCTTAGCTCGTCAGTCTCGAGCTCCTCTGTTTCGAGCTCCTCTGTTTCGAGCTCCTCTGCTTCAAGCTCTTCTTCATCGAGCTCTTCGGCTTCGAGCTCATCAGCCTCGAGCTCGTCAGCCTCGAGCTCGTCGAGCCCTCGTGCTTAGCTCGTCTGCTTCAGCTCGTCTGCTTCAAGCTCGTCGGTCCTCTTTCCCGTCATCGGCCTCGAGCTCCTCTGCATCGAGCTCTTCCGTTTCAAGCTCTTCCGCTTCTAGCTCGTATGCTTCTAGCTCTTCTGCTTCCAGCTCTTCTGCTTCCAGCTCGTCTTCTTCCAGTTCCTCTGCTTCGAGCTCATCTGCATCGAGCTCCTCTGCTTCTTCCTCGATCTCGTCGTCGTCTGCGTCGTCTTCTTCAGTCTCCTCCTCGGCATCGTCGTCTTCTTCAGTCTCCTCCTCGGCATCGTCGTCTTCTTCCGCGTCTTCCTCCGCATCTTCATCTTCTGCCTCTTCATCTTCTGCTTCGTCTTCTTCCTCCATCTCATCATCGGCCTCATCCTCATCTTCCATCTCGTCGACGTCGTCGGCGTCGTCGTCGTCTGCTTCGCCCAGTGCCACCAACAGCGTCCTCAACGGCGACTTTGCCGACGGCCTGGAGGGCTGGACCACTGACGTTGTTGATGGCGGCACCGTGACGACGCCCGACGATGGCTCCTGCGGCTCGATGAGCTCGTGTGCGGATCTGGATGCGGGTGACGAGGAAGACGGCTCCGCCGCCATCTCACAGGACGTAAATGACCTCGACACGTCAGGCCAGTACTCGCTGCAGTTTGACGTGCGCAGCGTCTCCACGGACGAGAGCCCGTCCCGGCTGAAGGCGCGCATCACAGACGCAGAGCTGGTGTGCGAGATTGGCGACCTGACGGGCGACAACGCGATCGTGTTGCCGGCGTCGTCGCTTGTGCTCAACACATGGGAGTTGGAGAGCTACATGGTGACGAGTTCTGACACGAACACGACGCTGACATGCACGGTGACGGGCATGCTGGAGGTGCAGCTGACGAGCATAAGCCTGGCATATGTTGGCCCGCGGCCGGCGTCGTCGTCCTCGTCGTCGATGTCTTCCACCTCGTCGTCGTCAATGTCGTCGTCGATGCGGTCGTCGATGTCTTCCACTTCGTTGACTTCCTCCATCTCGTCGTCTGTCTCGTCATCTGTCTCGCCGTCATCAGCTTCATCGTCAGCTTCCTCTTCCTCTTCCTCTTCCTCTTCATCGTCAGCTTCAGCTTCATCTTCTTCGGCTTCAGCCTCATCTTCCTCTTCCTCCTCCTCTCCCTCTTCCTCTTCGGCTTCATCATCAGCTTCATCTTCCTCTTCCTCTTCAGCTTCAGCTTCATCTTCCTCTTCCTCTCAGCTTCAGCTTCCTCTTCCTCTTCGGCTTCTCCTCTTCGGCTTTATCTTCGGCTTCATCGTCAGCTTCTGAAGCCTCCTCTTCCTCTTCCTCTTCCTCTTCAGCCTCCTCTTCCTCTTCCTCTTCCTCTTCAGCCTCCTCATCAGCTTCATCGTCAGCTTCATCTTCATCTTCTTCGGCTTCAGCCTCATCTTCCTCTTCCTCCTCCTCTCCCTCCTCCTCTCCCTCTTCCTCTTCGGCTTCATCGTCAGCTTCATCGTCAGCTTCATCGTCAGCTTCAACTTCGTCATCAACTTCTAAAGCCTCCTCTTCCTCTTCCTCTTCAGCTTCAACCTCCTCATCAACTTCAGCTTCCTCATCTTCAGCTTCCTCTTCATTTTCATCAACTTCATCGTCAGCTTCATCATCAACTTCCTCTTCCTCTTCGGCTTCAGCCTCAGCTTCATCTTCATATTCAGCTTCGTCGTCAACTTCTGAAGCTTCCTCTTCGTCTTCAGCTTCATCAACTTCATCGTCAGCTTCATCATCAGCTTCAGCTTCAATTTCACCGTCAGCTTCCTCTTCAGCTTCCTCTTCAACTTCCGCTTCCTCTTCCGCTTCAGTTTCAACTTCCTCTTCATCTTCATCATCAGCTTCATCATCAGCTTCTGAAGCCTCCTCTTCTTCTTCCTCTTCTGCTTCGGCTTCAACTTCCTCTTCCTCTTCCTCTTCATCATCTTCAGCTTCCTCTTCATCATCTTCAGCTTCCTCTTCATCATCTTCAGCTTCCTCTTCAGCTTCATCAGCCTCATCATCGGCTTCCTCTTCTACCTCCTCTTCATCCGCCTCGTCGTCGTCGTCGATATCCTCTGCCTCGGCGGCTTCCTCCGTCTCGTCGTCGGTGTCATTGTCGACATCCTCCGCCTCGTCAGTGGCATCGACATCTTCCGTCTCGTCGGCTTCCTCGATCTCATCGTCGTTATCGTCGTCGTCATCGATATCCTCTACTTCGTCGGCTTCTATTTCATCGTCGGTGTCGGCTTCCTCGTCGTCATCTATCTCGTTGTCATCGCCGTCATCGTCGTTGTCGATATCTTCTACGGCTTCCTCGTCTTCCTCACTTGTCTCTTCATCTAAGTCATTATCTACATCGTCATCTTCTCTATCTTCTTCCTCAGCCTCTTCATCTTCCTCGTCGATCTCGACGCTTTCTTCTATCTCTTCTTCTGCCTCCTCGTCTACCTCGTCGTCTGCATCGTTATCGTCGATCTCGTCGTCGTCGTCGTCGTCACCATCTGCCTCGGCCTCTTCCTCGGCCTCTTCTTCAGCCTCGTTTTCAGCCTCGTCTTCTTCGTCGTTATCGTCATCGATCTCACGGCCTTCTTCATTCTCCTCTACTTCAGTCTCCTCTTCTTCGTCTGCCTCCTCGTTGAAGTCGTCATCGGCATCTATCTCGTCGTCGGCGTCGTCAACTTCGGTATCTTCTTCCTCAACCTCTCCCTCGTCGTCGTCGTCGATCTCAATATCTTCTTCAAGTTTATCGTCATCGTCCACAGCATCGTCGTCATCTAAATCGTCGATTACATCGTCATCTTCGATCTCGTCGTCTGTGTCGTCTTCTTCGTCTTCTTTGTCTTCCTCGTCTATCTCTTCTTCTTCATCTACATCGCCGTCATCGTCGTCGGTGTCATCCATCTCATCTTCGCCTATCTCGTCGGCGTCTATTTCTTCGTCGTCTATTTCTTCGTCTGCTTCTTCATCTTCATCGATCTCGTCGTCGTCGGCCTTTTTATCTGATTTGTCGTCTGTTTCGTCGTTTTCGTCATCTTCTTCTTCCGTAGCCTCGTCGTCATCGGCCTCATCCTTTACCTCGTCGTCTGCTTCGTCATCGGCTTCGACATCTGCTTCGTTGTCTATTTCGTCGCCTATTTCGTCATCTGCTTTGTCGTCTGCTTCGTCGTCTGCTTCATCTGCTTCTTCATCTGCATCTTCGTCATTATCTGCTTCATCTTCGTTATCGATCTTGTCGTCGATCTCGTCGTCGATCTCGTCGTCGGCTTCGTCGTCTGCTTCGTCGATTTCATCGTCGTCTACTTCTTCATTTATTTCTTCATCGTTGACTTCTTCCTCGTCGGCTACTTCTTCTTCGTCTATTTCATCATCATTATCTGCAGCATCTTCGTTATCGACCTCGTTGTCGTCTGCTTCGTCGGCTTCGTCGGCTTCGGCTTCATCGTCGGCTTCGTCGTCGGCGTCTTCGACGGCTTTGTCGTCGACTTCGTCGTCGTCGGCCTCTTCGTCAGCTTCTTCGTCTGCTTTGTCGACTTCATCATCGTCTATTTCGTCTACTTCGACTTCTGCTTCGTCGTCGTTGTCGTCGATCTCGTCATCGTCTACTTCGTCGTCTGCATTATCGTTTTCTTCATCATTTACTTCTTCTTCGTCTGCTTCGTCGTCATCTACTTCTTCTTCATCCGCTTCTTCGTCTAGTTCATCGCCATTATCTACTTCATCTTCGTCATCGATCTCGTCGTTGTCTACTTCGGTGTCTACATCGTCGTCTGCTTCGTCGTCGTCGTTGTCGTCTACTTCGCCGTCGGTTTCGTCGACTGCTTCGTCGGCTTCGTCTACTACTTCGTCGTCTATTTCATCTTCTTCTACTTCTTCATCAATATCGTCATCGTCTTTCACTGCTTCTTCTTCGTCTACCTCGTCTTCTTCATCTTCTTCGTTTATCTCTTCTTCTTCTTCGTCTGCTTCTTCGTCTGCTTCTTCTTCTTCTTCTTCGTCTGCTTCTTCGTCCGCCTCGCCTTCTTCGTCTTCTTCATCTTCTTCTTCGTCTTCTCCGTCATCTACTTCGTCTGCTTCTTCTTCGTCTTCTTCGTCATCGATCTCGTCGTCTCCTTCGTCTGCCTCTTCTTCGTCGTCTGCTTCGGCATCTTCTTCTTCGCCTGCTTCATCTTCGTCATCAATCTCGTCGTCGGCTTCTGCTTCGTCATCATCTTCGTCTGCCTTGTCTTCTTCGTCATCTACTCTTTATCTGTTTCTTCTTCTTCGTCTTCTATTTCTTCATCGATCTCGTCATCGTCTGCTTCTTCTTCTGCTTCTTCTTCTGCTTCTTCTTCTGCTTCTTCTTCTGCTTCTTCTTCTGCTTCTTCTTCTTCTTCTTCTGCTTCTTCTTCTTCTTCTTCTTCATCTTCTTCTTCATCTTCTTCTTCCTCCTCCTTCTCATCGATCTCGTCGTCGTCTTCTGCCTCACCGTCTGCTTCGTCGTCTGCCTCATCGTCTTCTTCGGTCTCTTTCGTCGTCTTCGTCGTCTTCGTCGTCTTCGTCTGTCTCCTCGTCGTCTGCCTCTTCGGTCTCCTCGGTCTCTTCCTCCTCTATCTCGTCTACATCGTCGGTCTCCTCGTCTTCGTCGGTCTCCTCGTCTTCCACCGTCTCCTCGTCGTCCTTCTCCATCTCTCCCACCCCCAGCGCGGTCTGCGATGGCTCCAACATTGTCCAGAACGGCAACTTTACCGACGGCCTCGAGGACTGGACTGCCAACGCCGGCACCGGCATCATCGCCGCGTCCACGTCGTGCGGCGAGTACAGCACCTGCGCCAACATCTCGACTGTTGACAGCGGCTCGGCCTCGCTGGCCCAGAGCTTCACCCAGACGAGCCCGGGCAGCCAGTACGAGGTCTCGCTCGACTTCCGTGCCACGACGGACGTCTCGAGCGACATTCTCGTCACGTGCGCCTTTGCGAACAGCGACGCCTCCTTTAGCATTTCGGCCGACGACTTCTCGGACACGGGCACGTGGGGCAGCTACTCAACCTACTTTACCGAGGAGGTCACGGCCGACACGCTGACGTGCTCCCTGTCCGGTACGGGCGACAACAACATCCAGATCACCGACGTTGTGGTGGCCTGCACTGGCACCGCGACATAGCCGTGATTTATTCGTTCTTGAAAGGGGTGGAGGTGGAGGTGGATAGAAGTGTTGTAAGGTCTTGCCTTTCTATTTCATTCTCCATCCTTTGTGTTTTCCTATTTCCTATTTCCTTTCTTTTTCTTCTGTTTCTTTTGTCGTCTTTGGTGTCTTGTATGGTCTGTTGTTTGTAACAGTCTAATCAACCTCGTCTTAACCTCGTCTTAACCTCGTCTTAATCAACCTCACTTGGTCAATTTACAAAAAAATGACATGAATGAGAGTGACTAAACATGAAAGGTAAACTACGTTATTTTAGCAGCCTCTCGGGCAAGTAGAATAAGGACAAAAGAGACTCATCTTGAAAGGCTGAGCATAATGTACACGTATCAGGAGCAAAACAGGAGCTGCGAACAACGGGAAGATAAATGCACAGAGGAGAAGAAGAAGAAAAAAAAGAACAAGAAAAGAACAGAAAACAAGTACACTGCAGTAAACGGAAACGCCGTGGTCCTCCTTATTCTCACATAACGACAAAAGACACGACAAACCCCATAACATCTTGAACGCCCGGCAAGTAGCCACCCAGACCCTAAAGAAAACCATAAAAATAAACAAGACGAGACCAGGACGGAAAGATTAACCCAATGACACCAACGCGTCCAACGCAGTAAAAGCAAAACAAAATCATACAGCCCCCTTTATCCAGAACCTCAACAGCATCAGCGCCGATGAAGCAGCGCGTCAATGCCCATCTCACCGCTGGCCGTGCTGTGGCGTGCCGGGATGGCCGTGGTGGCCGTGGTGGTGGGCCATGTAGGGGCTGACCATGGCGGCGCTGCTGCTGCCGTTGCCGGTGCCGTTGACGTTGACAGCGACTGAAATAGCCGCGGCCGCCGCAGCCGTCGCACCATCCAGAGCCCGCAGCGACTCCGAGAAGCCTGCCGTCGTGGTGTAGTAGTCCGGGTACGTGCCGGGAGAGCCGGCACCGGCGCCGCCGCCGACATCCTGCGGCGTGTGGCCGTGGTGGTGGCGGGCAGCCGAGGCTGAAAGGCTGTGACGGTGTTGGTGAAGGGAATGCTGGTGGTGATGGGTCTGGTGATGGCTGGCCGTCTGCACGGGCACGCCGCTGCTGTTGCTGCCGGCTGACACGACTGACCGGCTGCCGCCGGGCGAGCTGTCGTCGCCGCCGTGCGCCTCAAAGTCGTGGCCGAGGCCGTCGCTGCCCAGAGCGTCCTCGCCGTAGCCGCCACCACCAACAACGCCACTGCCCACACCAACATGGACACCACCGACGGGCATTCCTGCATATTCTGAGGCTGATGTCCCGCCGCCAACACCGCCGCCGCCGCCGTTGTACACAGACTCGATGCGCAGCCGGCGCGTCGACGACCGCGACATGCCCATCAGGTTCTTGACCCCGGCCTCCATGCACTTGGCCTCGACCACCGTCCACTTCTCGCCCGTGCGGTTCGCCAGCGGCTGCCACATGTCGCGCCGCATCTGCATGTACCCGCGCGCAATCTGCTCCATCTTGCGCGCGTCAAAGTCGTTGCCCGCGTTGCGCCGCTCCACGAGCCGCTCGTGGCGCTTGCGGCAGGCATTGGGCGTCTTGCCGGGGAACTGCAGCTGGATCTGCGCCCAGTTCTCGCCGCGCGAGCGGGCCAGCAGCAGCATGTCGTCGTCTTGCGGGCGCCAGGCGCCCGAGGACGAGACCCGGGGGCGGGGAGGATGGACGGGGCCGCGGCGGCAGCGACGGTAGACGCGGCAGACGCGGAAGATACAGGAGACACAGACGACACGGGCTGCACAGCCGACACGGGCTGCACCGAGTAGTTGTTTGGGTGGCCGCGCGCTGACCCGGCAGGCACCATTTTGGTGCTGCTCTTGGAGCCGGACCGCGCGGGCTGGCGGAGACGGCCGCTGCTGGCGACGACAGCAGCCGGCATCGTGCTGCTGCCCAGCGTCAGGGGCGGGCCGACGGCAAAGGGGTCTTGCTGCGTCTGCTGGTGCTGGTGCTGGTGCTGCTGATGCTGCTGGTAGGCCACGGCAGCCATGGCGTTGGATCCCAGGGCAGCGGGCGAGGAGACGGTGTCGGGGATCTGGTCGTAGTAGCCGTTGGTGTCGGCACCCGAAAGCGAGCCGACACGGCCGTGGTGGTAGTAGGAGGGCATGCTGTGGCCGTGGCTGTGGTGAGGGGGATGGAGGGCCTCAAAACGAAGTTGTGTAAGACTCGGAATTGGCACTGGATGAGCGGCTGCGTCTGCTCATGTCGGGGGGGAGGGGAATAGAGAGATGGATGGAACGAGCGTGTCGAGATGGATGAAATGGAAAGAAACAAGATGAGAGACTGTCTATGACAATAATGAGAAAGAGAGAGTAGTGAGTAGTGAGTGCGCGACTGTGTGTGCGTGATGCGAGGGCAGAATTAGTGATTAACACTAGGTAGTTGACTGTATGATGAGACCAAGAAGACGAAAGGGAGAATGAGAAAGATGAACGTTTCGTGTCAAACGAAAGAGAACGAGAGATGCAGTAGGATGACGAAAAGACAGGCGGCGACACACAGACAGAAAGAGAATAGAATGGAAGAAAGGAAAAGACAAAAAAGAAAAACTGTTGTTGGTACAGTTGATGCTTGCAAATGAGAGACACAAAAGAGAAGAATAATAAAAGAAAGACGGTGCACTCTTTTTATAAAACTGGTGCAGGATGAGAAAAGAAAATAAAGGAATGACGACGTGGATGATGGAGAAGGAGTGTACTCGCGTGTAAAAGGAAAGGAAATGAAACAGCATAAGAGTTAAAAAAAGAAGCGGAAGCGGGCTATGGAGAGAAAAGAAGGAAAGAAGGAAGAGGACAAGAAGAAGAAGAGAAAAAAGAACCAAAATGGGCCTGGCGGCGTCTAACAAAACGCAGCCGCTTGACTGACACCTGCT
Organism: Sporothrix curviconia; assembly: GCA_016097085.2. Taxonomy (NCBI): domain Eukaryota; kingdom Fungi; phylum Ascomycota; class Sordariomycetes; order Ophiostomatales; family Ophiostomataceae; genus Sporothrix; species Sporothrix curviconia. The sequence goes on along the minus strand of JADMNF010000094.1, from coordinate 108,552 downwards.
CCGATGGCCAGGATAGCCGTGTATGAGCAAGCAAGCGCGTGTATTTTTATGTCGAGATCTGCTCGTTTTCTGCAGCTCATGCACGGCGGAAATTACAACAGACGACAGACGACAGACGCTCTGCCAGCGGGTGGGCAGACGCATGAAACAGTTGGCAAAGGTGGGAAAGGGGGACAAAGGCAAGAGACAAGAGACAAGAGACAAAACGAAGGAACGCAAAGGAAGGCTGGAGGAAGAGAGTTGAAACGTGGGTGGACAAAAAGGCCTTCTGATAGAGAGCAAGAGCTGAAAGTTGAAAATAATAAATAAAAAAACATAATAAAACACGGGGTAGCCAGGTGGGCGGCTAACGGCCTTTTGTATGGTGGGCGTGTAAGTGGTGGAAGATGAGAGATGGGAGATGAGGGACGACGAGGTCTAACAGTTGGCATTAGAAGAAAAAAAAGAAAAAAAGTTCTACAAAGATGAGAAAGTCTGATGCTTGTGAGTGCTCTCTTTCTACAGACTACAAAGGCGGGCTGTGAGCTACGTGTGAAGCATCCCGGATGAGCAAGTGTCGTTGAATGACACGGGTGATTGACGCCAGGAAACGCGTAGTGGAGACACCCGAAAAGTAAAATAACACATGCAATATGAAGTCTCATATGAGCTCGCTTGACCACTCTATCAACACTCTGCCAGAAGAACTGGTGTGAGTTTTCTTGTCAAAACTGGAGATGCCATACAGCAAACGACTATGAAAGCAGCAAGGCTCGTCAAAGCGGCGGATGTAGACGGGACGTAGACGCGCCAGACGACGAAAGACGACACGGAGAGCAGAAAATAGAAGCCGAGAAGGACGGGAACGGCAAGAAGATGAAAGAAAGAAATAAGAAAGAGAAAAAAAAAAACACTTGGGACAAAATAAAGTAGGCTGGTTCAAAAATAGGATGGCCAGAGGCCTTGCCGGGACGAGAGAGAACACAATATGCAACGAAACGGAAAGTAAAAAAACACACGCGGTAGACGAGCTTCTGGGGGAAAAGACAAACGCTGGGGCGACATTTCGATTGCCGCCGGGTTAAAGCGGGGCTAAGAGTGCGCTGAACCGCTGTAAGCTGGGATGAGATGCCTGGAGAGAATGGCACAAAACCGGCAGGTCGAGGCCACTCCAACGGACTGGATCTTGGGGAAGCAGCAGTCGAAATGTCGAGTTGGATCTCCGTCTGTCAACCTGAAGATAACTTGTGAAGCCCAGCACTGGCAAATGACAGACGGTGGCGCCCAGGACCTGGGGTGCCAGTGGTGCCCCAACACCCACTAAAAATGGCGCTGTTTTCAGGGAGAGGTCCGGTTAAACACAGCGGGGCGGTTAGGCACTCCCATACGTCAACAAGCGCGCGACAAAATAAAGGAAGAAAAAGAACAAATCCACGGCGATATTCGACAAGAAGTTGGAAAGAGATAAAGGATAAAAGAAACACAAATTATAAAATATAAAAGGATCGGCAATATTGCACATTCATTACTTTCAGCCTGCTTCAGGTCTTGTTTACAGTTTCTTTTTTGGGGCACTGACTTTTGCCCCGGTTTTGCTTTTCCCATAGTGGACATGAGAGCCGAAGATCTATTTATGGCACGCTGGACGGGACATCACGTGGAGCGCTTGCGATTGGGCCGCCTGTAAATTAGGGACTAGCGCTACCACAGGCATGGGACGGCGGACTACAGCAGGCAACACCACTGGACAGCCGAATCCACCCACAACATCGCAACATGAGCAAAGATGATTATTAGACGCCCGCCATCCTCGGCGTCTCGCCATTGAGCTCCTTGCTTTTGGCGGGCGCGTGCATTTCTCTCTTTTCTCTTTTCCCTTTTCTCTTGCGCTCCTCCGACTTTCGTTTCCCCATACTCCTGTGGCATTGGCCCAGCCACCGTCCGCATCGTCCATCCATCATTCATCATTCATCGTCTGCGCTTTGACATCTGCTCCCGTCCGTTTACCCCTGTTGCCCCTGCGTTTTTAGATGCTGTGCATCTGAATTGCCCTTCTCAGCCAATGCCAGCCATCCCTTGCACCAATACCTGACACCCGTCCCTGCAGCTGCACCTCCGAGCATTGCATACTCGTGCTTCACACTCGTGCTTATGATCTTATGCCCTTACGTTCATCCTCTTGTTTCAGAGACTTGCTGTTGCGGCCCCATCCATTTGGCTATTGCTGGGCCGTGGCGACCAACAGCTTTGAGCTGTTTGAGGAGCCGCACGCACACTTGCAGCTGTTCTCGCGGCGAGCCGTATCCCTGGCCTTGTCGGCCTCAACAAAAGGCCCCTTTCGGCTGGGTCCGATTGCCACAGCGACTGCCTCGAAAAGGCCATAACATCAAAATAGAAACGGAAAAGATTACAGACAGGTACAGAGTACAGAGTATTCATCACCGAGATCACTGAGATCTGTAAGTGCTAAATAGGCAAATTTCTTGTTTGGGGTTAGAGGCTGTCAGCACCTAAAAACGGCAGCTAAATGCGCCTAACAGCCCATAACAAAGTATAAATAAAAACCTGCGAGTTATGTTTACACCTCAAAGTTGAAAGATAACAAAACAGTCAATTTGTTCCGTCTGCCATGACTGCTTTTCTGTCCGTTAAGTTTTGCCTCTGTCTTTCGGTCTCTCTTGTGTCTCGGGCATAACGGTTGTAAAGTAGCCGTACACGAAACGGGGAATGCTCAATGTTGGAAGGGGATAAGACAGGGAAAAGAAAAGAAAAAAAAAGAAAAAAAGAAAAAAAGAAACACGTGCTTTCTCTGACTCTCTTCTCCTACAAGACAAATCAATGCTTGCCCTTCGCATTGCATCTCGTCCCTTCTTGTACTGAGGACCGAGTAGTAGCCAAGCAAAAACTGACAAGGCCGGCCACTTTTCCCCAGAAACAGCCCGATAATACCGTGCTTCTTCTCCGCTTGTTCCTTTCTCTTTCCTCAACATTGTAATGTGTCGCTGCGGAGTATTACTTTGTAAAAAAAGAGCTCTCCCCACGCTTGCAACTATTTCTCGGCCGATGGTCGTTCCTGATCGGGTTCCTTGTTATCTTTGATCTCCCAGGGCTGTCCGTTTTCTTTTTTTCTTTCTTTTTTTTCTTCTTTTAGTTCCATGTAGCCTAAAGTGCCCTTCTCCTCACCCCCACTCCGAGTGGGCCCGTTCAGCTAAGGCACAAAAAAGCGGTGTCAAACGGTTGGACTGATGTCCATCTCTTATCCTTCTCTTCTTTCCTTTCCTCCCTCGTATTGTCTCTTCTCGACCTTCTCCGTTACAGACGGCCGTCCTTTTCGACGGGACGGTGAGCTGCTGTTCCATGCCGCTCAAGCCGTGCATTTGTGCATCTGTGCATCTGTGCTCCAGTGCAGCTCGTGCCATAATTTTGGCCATGAATGGGACATCCTCCCCTCTACTTCCACAGCAGTGTTTTCCCCCCACGAAACAAGACCTCTTCTTCCAGATCGATCGTGTCCTCCTCGATGGAAAGCCACGTGAAACTCTCCTTAGCGTGATCAAATCATTTTCTCGGGCAATTATATGTACTGCCGATGACGCGTAAACCTCCAAGCTCAATCTTTTTTTTTTCCTTTTCCCTTTGAGAAGCAGGCCTTTCTCCTCTTTTGGGGTCGTATGGAGATCCGCGAAAGAGCGGACAAGGAAACAGCCGCCAGCAGGAGCCAAAAAGGGCAAGGTGCAAAAATGCGGAGTCGACGTTTTCGTCGTTGTCGATCGAGACATTCCGTGACCCCAAGTGCCATTTCCCGTTCTGACTCCATTCCTAGCGCTCGTTTTTTGATCGCGTTCCCTTTTCCTCTCCCGTTGATGCTGCCCGCTCCTCCACCGTCTCTTTTATCAGGCTGTCTGCAATTTACCCGGATAGACCGACAGACCGGGCACGTAAATGAAGCATCAAATACAAAAAGCCATGTGCGAGTAAGCGAGAGCTATGCCAGCTGTTTTTCTCTTTTGCCCTGTTTCGATGTGATCGCCATTTATATCCCGGGATCCCTGCAACAGAGGAAAAGGGCTGCATGGTCCATCCCGCGGCGATCCCCACAAGGACCACATGGCCGGCCAGAGGATGGACTGTCAAGTATTGCCGCTTGTGTCTGCTTGCACGCGAGTACTTGCACTCTGCAAGCGAGTATGACGACTCCGTACATGTACACGGGCAGCTGTTGACTGACCAAAGCAATCTCCATGCCGTGTGCAGTGGACCGTTTGTATTCCGTGGTACGTGCAGCAAAGATCCCCAAGGTCATCACAGCAGCACCGTTTTCAGTATTTTCAGTATTTCGGTATCCGTCGACCTCGCTTCCGTTCGTCCAGTCATCCGGTTCTTGTACGGGAACGTCCCCTCCCTTTTACCTAGCTCTCTCTTTTGTTTTTTAGTATATGGACCCTCTGTCCCTGCTTCCCTTTTCCGTGGAAGGCTTTTTTTCTGTTGTCTCTGTTCTCTGTTCTTTTTTTCTGTTGTCCTCTGTTCTCTGTCCTCTGCTTTTCATTCCCCCTTTCAGCCTCTTGCTAAATTTTGTGCCACGACATTGGCTCTCGTCTTTTCTTGCTTGTTTCCATCTGCCTTTGTTTCACTGCCCTGCTCGGCCGACGTGGCACATCTCGATTCTCCTCACTCCTCTCCCACCACACCACCACAGGCCGCCACAATGGTCGGCGGCGGGCGACTCTGCCGGGTTCTACGATGCCGCACTGGCCCGTCGGCAGGCCTGATGGGCGCGAGCGTGCGCGGCGGGCCCTGCTCAAGACTTCCGCGTGTTTGCCATTTGCCGCGTTTGCCTGCATCGGCGGCGTGCTCTACGGCTACAACCAGGGCATGTTTGCGGGGGTCCTGGCCATGCCGGCCTTTCAGCCAGCGTAGGTTCTCCATCCCTCTCCCCTCCCCTTTCCCTTTTTCTCTTTCTCCTCCCGTTTTACTGACAAAAAACGCCCCAGAATGGGCCGAGTACGACCCGACGGACGCCAGCGCGGACCAGACGAAAAAGGGCTGGCTGACGTCGATCCTGGAGCTGGCGCGCGTGGGTGGCACGCTGCTGTCGGGCTTCCTGGCCGAGACGCTGTCGCGCAAAGTACGGAATTTCTGGTGGCGTGTGCCGTGTTCATGCTGGGCGTGTCGTGCAGGCGACGAGCATCCGCGCGGGCTACCAGGCCATCCGGCCGGCCGCTTCATTACGGGCATGGGCGTGGGCAGCCTGGCCATGATCGTGCCCATCTACAACTCCGAGGTGGCGCCGCCCGAGGTGCGCGGCGCGCTCGTGGCCACGCAGCAGCTGGCCATAACATTTGGCATCACGATTAGTTTTTGGATCGACTACGGCACCAAACACACATGGGGCGGCACCACGCTGGGCCAGCAGAGCGACGGCGCGTGGCTGACGCCCATCTGCCTGCAGCTGGCGCCGGCGCTCGTGGCTCTTCGTTGGCATGCTCTTCATGCCCTTCTCGCCGCGCTGGCTCGTGCACCACGACCGCGAGGACGAGGCGCGCCGCGTGCTGTCGCGCCTGCGCGGGCTGCCCGCGGACCACGAGCTGGTCCAGCTCGAGTTCCTCGAGATCAAGGCGCAGTCGCAGTTTGTGAAGCGCACCGTGGCCGAGCACTTTCCGCACCTGCGCGCGCCCACCGCCTGGAACACGTTCAAGCTGCAGTTTGTCGCCGTGGGCTCGCTCTTCCGCACGCGCAGCATGCTCAAGCGCGTCGCCTCCCACCATCACCATGTTCTTCAGCAGTGGACTGGTATTAACGCGGTTTTGTACTACGCGCCGACCATTTTCCAGCAGTTGGGCCTGAGCAGCACCAACGACGTCGCTGCTCGCCACGGGGCTGTCGTGGGCATCGTCATGTTCGTGGCCACCATCCCCAGCGTGCTCTGGATCGACCGCGTCGGCCGCAAGCCCGTGCTCGCCATTGGCGCCGTCGGCATGGCCACCTGCCACATCATCATCGCCGTCATCGTGGCCAAGAACGACAACCGCTGGCTGAGCGAGGCGGCCGCCGGCTGGGCCGCCGTGTGCATGGTGTGGCTGTTTGTCGTTGCACTTTGGCTTACTCGTGGGGCCCCTGCGCCTGGATCATCGTCGCCGAGATCTGGCCGCTGTCGTCGCGGCCTACGGCGTGTCGCTGGGCGCGTCAGCAACTGGATGAACAACTTTATCGTCAGCCAGGTCACGCCCGACATGCTCAACCGCATCACGTTACGGCACCTACATCCTCTTTGGCATCCTTACGTACCTGGGCGCCGCCTTTATCTGGTTCTTTGTGCCCGAGGACCAAGCGCCTTGACGCTCGAGGAGTGGGACATCATCTTTGGCTCCGAGGGCACGGTCGCAGGCCGACTTTGAGCGCATGGACGAGATCAACCGCGAGATTGGCCTGACCGTCATGCTGCAGCAGCAGTCGTCGACGGCGGCCAAGACCGGCGAGGCCGGCGGCCGTGGCGGCGGCCGAGAAGGAGGAGGCAGCCGCAGACGTGTAAGGGGGGACGTGATGCTGGGGGAGTCGGGAAGCAGATGAGAGACGGGTGGCAGTGATACGTGGAGGACGTGGTGGGCGTGGTGGGTGTCCAAGTATGCGGTGCGAAAGATCGATCTAGCGGCCTACGGGCAGTGGCCTAAATAGGTGTTGGCGCTAGCAAACGCGGTGGTCACGTGAGCATCCACCGACAAAGTATCTGTTGGTGGTGTAGTCACATGACCACGCCGTTGGTCACATTAAATGGGACGTCATTGGTCACATTTAGCCTGCCTTTCCCCTTTTCCAGGATCCCATTGAATGGCATCGTTTTCTCGCATTCAGTATCTCTTGTTTATTTCTACGTATTCATTTTCTACAAAACATTTGTCCCGAGCTTCGCTTGGGACGCGTCGCGTGTCAGGTACTCTCCATCACAAAGAAGCTTCTGCAGCTCACCAGGCCGTTCGTCTCCCTGCAGACACCTTGCAGTTGTTCTTATCTTGCTATCGTTCAATACCACTTTATCATCATAGAGGGGGTTTGTGGCCGGGCTGGCAATACGTGTACGAGTACTTGTACTCGTACATGGCCACCCTTCAATACGAAATATAGCGCACGCAGGCTGACACATTACCCCACAAACCCGCCAAAGATAACGAAACCTGGGGAGACGGTTTTTTTGAATTTGGAATTGGGCTCGGATTTGACGAGCACCGGAGCTGCCCGACAACTCATATCGCACCATGTGTGGTGAATGTGGCAGGGAAACCGAGCAGAGGACACACCACTTGGCTGCTTTGTCTGGCAGGATGGCGGACGACCGGGCGACAGCTCTCGGACAGCCTCTCACGACAGCGCATGTCTTTTTCTGTCTCGACGATAAGGTCTGCACATTGGACAGAGTGCAGAGTGCAAAGTAGGTCTAGGTCCAGATGCTTGTGTCTCATCCCGTCTCTTTCATGCTCTTCTTGTGCGTCCGTGGTGGCCGATGCCCGCGGAACCGGGATCGCGAAGCAGGGTGCGAGGGTGTGCATGGCATATTGGCAACCCTTCGCTCCCTCGGCGCCCTCGGACCACGTCCACCCCTGGAAAGGTGTGCATCGCCAGATGAATGCATGATGTTGCATGCTGAAACCAAGTGGCGAATGTCGGAGAAAAACTCTTTCTGCGAGGCAATGGTGTCTTTTTGTCTTGTCTTTATTCATATCACAATATCACAATATCACAATATCACAATATCACAATATCACAATATCACAATATCACAATCATTTACGATGCCGTCGGTCAGGAATGACGGACACTCCTCAGTCACAACGCTTGTCGTGGACGGCAAAATGTCTACGAATGGCAACATTTCTATTATCAGGCCACTCTATATCTTGGCCAAATATAGTCCTGGTCCTGGCCGTGCTCGGCGCTAACTGCTTTGCCCAAGGGCGAGTTTCGATCCTGCCAATGCGATAGGCGATATCGGCAGGGTCCGACGCATATCTTCTTGTCCTCTGCGTCTTCCTCTGCATCTTTGCCTGCTGTCCGCCCATCCTACTTCTCAGCGTGTACCGATCCCGGCCCTCGGGTCTTAACCAGGCCACGGGTTCCTACCATACGAGGGATGCAAGAGTGTTGTTGCGGAGTACAGAGTACTGTGTGCAAGTAACTGCGTGCAAGTAAATATTGCAGCACGGCTGAATTGTGCATTGGTCTGGGTGTGAGGGTTGGTGCGGCAGGAGGACATACAAAGGCCTTCGTCCACAGCGCACCGATTCGGGTCGCCTGTACACAGGAGATAGATATGACTGTTCCTCGTTGTGGGCGTGGTCTTGTGTGGAGAGACGGATAAGGACAAGAGATGATGGGGGCCGGAACGGGAGGTGGGTCCTCGAAAGCGCCGCACTATTGCTCCTGGTGCTATCTGTTGCCAGCCGGAAGAGGCAGCTCAGTGCGAGCAGGAGAGACAGGAAAAGCCGGGGCTGAACGAGCTGCTAGAGGATAAGAGTGTAGTGTTTTCTTTTCGAAGAAGCATCCGATGATGAAGTGATTAAAGATGCTGGGCGAGGCAAGTTTGGTAGAAGATGCCAAACGAGGGCGTGTTGTTGAGAGACGATTATATTGTCGTCTGAAATTTCTGGGCGCGACGAGATTGTCTCTCACAGCAAGCAGAGCATCTACCGCATTTATAAAGCACATTGCAGACGTCATAGTCTGCCATTTGTTTGCATTCTCTGAACCCAACGTCAGGATCGACACTCCTGCCAGGAAGAAGGCAAGCTGTGGCTCAGGCCCACTGCGAGCAACGGCGTTGCCGAGAGGTGGGTGGTAGCGGAAGAAATAAAAAGAAGAGACTGCGAAAGAGGACAAATAAAATAAAAATAAATAAAACCGGATTCGTGGGGGATGTCAACGAGATGAACCCCGAGATGAAAGCAAGACAGTACTTCCTTCTGTGTGCAGAGTGTGGTAGCAACACAAGTACCCCCACAAACAGCAAGGAAAGAGCTGAAATACGACGTCGACCGGAGAGAGGCGTATCTTTTTTTTCCATTTTCCATTCTTTTCCATTGGTACCATTATCAGGGCGCTGTCGGGCTGTGCGACAGGCGGCAGATTGCCGTTGGTGTGGGCATTCTCTTTTACTCGATGTGATCGAGCAATCAATTGGACAGTCGATGACATTACGTCGGCCAAAGCATGCACACAAACGCTGCCTTATCCGCCGCAGGATAAGACGATAGCAGGATAATGCAGAATGGGGAAAGCGATAAGCTTTTGAGGAGGTGGCAGGGGGGTGGAGATAGAAGGGGGTGGTTTGTAGAGGCAAGAAAGAGGAGATGAAACGTCGTGCACCACGCTGCGGAATGCATGGCAATGGCGTGTCTGGAGACGTGCGTGTCAGGTTGTGGCGGATTGCTGCAGCTCCATATTGAATATTGAATATTGAATATTGAATATTGAATATTGAATATTGAATATTGAAATATTGAATATTGAATATCGAGATATCTATTTTATTGTGTACAATTGCGTGTTGGGAAAAGGCAGCTTTCTTCCACAACAAACACAACAAGAGCACACTCGTCTGTCAATACCAGCTCTCATAGACTTTACCTCCATCGACGCACCACGGCGGCTTCTCGAAAAGACCTTGAACTCGACATCAGCCTCATTCGCTTCCGGGCCTTTTATCTTTTTTTTTTCATTTTTTAATAGAGCTCTCCTGCAGCTGCGCCAAGACGGACGAGCTTTCTGCTTCTGCACTGGCTTGGCCCGGGCCTGGGCCAACCACCTCCAGGGCAATTCGATCTTCCCGTCGTTCCCCCTATCCTCCTCTTTTGCTGCCCAGGAAACGTTGGCAAACGAGACACTGATAACTTGGGACGCTGTGATTGGCTGCTTGGGCTGGCCCGAGATAAACGGGCGCCAGGGGTCCCCACCCGGATTAACAGGGCCCAAAGAGGCAATAACTAAGAGAAGAGGGAGAAGAAGGAAAGCATTCAAAAAAGAAAAAAGAGGAAAAAAAATAATGTGCCACACACGAGCAAGAAGAGAAGAGGGAATACAAACAGGGGCCTTCTGGGCATACACAGCTGTAAGACGCCGCTGTAGTACAATTGATGACATCCCAGGAATACGAGGTCGCACGGGCAGGCATCGCACTTTCTTCTTGCTTCTGTTCCAAAAGCAATCAACACTGAAGCTCTGTACTCTGTAGACGCATGGACGGGCCCAGTCGCCCAGTTTGAGCCACCGTCCAGCCTGGGCCAGGTCCAGACACGCCGCCAAACGAACGCCACAAATTGCCTCCCTCTGGCCTCCCAATGCTCGGTTTCTTATCGCCACGCCCTGGACTGCTTGTAGATCATCCGTGGTGTTATGTACGCCCGTCCCTGTGTCCTCTACTCTTCTTGTATATTCGGCCTCCTCTGGGCTGTTTCGTTTCTTCTTTTTCTTCTTCTTGCTTGTCGCCCCCCCAACCCCACTCACACCTTTGCCTGCATATTTTCCCAGCTCTTTGTCGAGAGAAAAGAGAGCAAAGAGGGAGAAGAAAAAGAGTCCCACTCAAATACGATACGACCTCGAACAGCACAGACAGCTCTGTCTCCCAGTCCTTTCGTTTGTCTCCAGACGCTGATTGGGGAAAGGTTGACGTGGTATCTAGTCTCACCCAGGCTTGCCCCGTCAGATAGAACATGGCTTGATAGACATATCTTTTGGGCAGGCAAGGAAGAGCATCCTCGACGGACGACGGACTCGGATGGTCTTGTGGGATATAAAGCACGGCCTTGCCAGCCGCATTTCTTTTGGTTTTCCCAGGCCCGTCCTCAGTGGTGTTCCTTGTTTTGTATCCCATTCCCGTGTCGTGTTCTTTTTCTCTCTTCTCCCCCGTATCTCCCGTCTCTTCCCAATCATCAAACCCGCCACAATGAAGAAACCCAGCGCCTCGGGAGTCAAGGCGAAAATGACCTCGGTCAGCGCCTGGGAGCTGCCCAAGGCCGACAGCGCCATGGCGCCGCCCGACGTCTGGACCAACCGCGACATGGACCCCACGCCGCCGAGGACCAGACCTGGAGCATCTGGAGCATCATGGCCTACTGGGCCACCGACACCATCAACCTGGGCACCTGGGAGACCGCGTCGAGCATCCTCAACGTCGGCCTGTCCTGGCGCGAGGCCATCCCCTGCATGGTCGTCGGCACCTTTTGCGTCGCCGTGCCCATGGTCCTCAACGGTGCCATCGGCTCCAAGCTGCACGTGCCCTTTAGCGTCATCACCACATCGTCCTTTGGCTACTACCTGCGCTACTTTTGCATCATCTCCCGCTCCATCCTGGCCATGTTTCTGGCTCGCATCCAGGGCGCCAACGGCGCCCAGTGCATCACCGTCATGCTGACCGCCCTGGCGCCCTCGTACGCCCGCATCCCCAACCACCTGCCCGCCAACGCCGGCATCACCACCGCCGGCATGTGCTCCTACTTTTTGTTCTGGATCATCCAGCTGCCCCTGCTGCTCATCCACCCCACCAAGCTCAAGCCCATCTTCTGGGTCAAGCTGCTGGCGCCCCCGTCGCCGCCATTGCCACCATGGGCTGGTGCGTGCACAAGGCCAACGGCGGCGGCGAGATCTTCAAGCTCAAGGCCGAGGTCTCTGGCTCCGAGTACGCCTACCTGTGGCTCAGCTGCATGACCGCCGTCACCGGCTCCTGGGCCACGCTCGCCTGCAACATCCCCGACTTCACGCGCTATGCCCGCTCCGGCAACGGCCAGTATATCCAGCTGCCCTTCTTGCCCATTATCTTCACCGTCTGCGGCCTGCTCGGCATTATCACCACCTCCGCCGCCAAGGTGTTCACCGGCACCTACCTGTGGAACCCGCTCGACATTATCAGCCTGTGGCTCGACATGGGCAGCGGCGGCCGCTGTGCCGCCTTCTTCGCCGCGCTCGCCTGGTACGTTGCCCAGGTCGGCACCAACATCACGGCCAACTCCATCTCGGCCGCCAACGACCTGACCGTGCTGTTCCCGCGCTATGTCAACATCAAGCGCGGATGCATGATTGCCGCTGTCATCGCCGGCTGGGTCCTCGTGCCCTGGAAGATCATTAGCTCTGCCACTACCTTTTTGTCCTTCATGGGCGGCTACTCGGTGTTCCTGGCACCCATTTCGGGCATCATGGCCGCCGATTTCTGGCTCGTCAAGCACGGCCACGTTGACATCCCGGCCCTGTACGACCCGCACGGCCGCTACCGCTTCAGCAAGGGCTGCAACTGGCGCGCCTTTGTGGCCTTCATTGTCCCCGTTGCGCCCCTGCTGCCCGGCCTGGCCGAGAGCATCAGCGGCGCCTCAGCGGTGCACGTCAGCAACGGCATCCTGCAGCTGTATGACTTCAACTGGCTGTTTGGCTTTGTCACGTCCATTGTGCTGTACACGGGACTGAACTGGGCCTTCCCCGAGAGCAAGGCGCTGCTCAAGGACACAATCTGGACGCGTGGTGAGATTGAGGGCGTGCGCGAGTCGGGCAGCGACATCGAGGCGTCGGCGCCGGGCCTGGAGCCGACGGGCAAGATGATGGGCGAGGAGGTCAAGGCCATGTAGACGAGTTGTCATTGTGCCTGTCTTGAGTTGTGTTGTTTCTGTTGGAAATGAGCAGATAGAGATTCTGGATCATACATCATACATGAGAAACTGTTTTGATAATAGAGACGAGATACCCCGGAGATGAACAATGCAGTAATTCTCATCCTAGCAAAAACATGGCATGGACGTAATGTGCAAAGTAACAGTAAATTGAAATTGAAATTATCCAAAGGAAAAAGGGAAAAAAAGAAAAATCAAACTTGATAAAGAATATACCAAAATAAATAGACACGTAACGACAAAACAACTTGAAAACCGCAGCTTCAGGACATCTAGTCCACCCGCGTCAGGTTGTACGCAAGCAGCTTGTCCGCCGCGCCGCAGTACTGGGTAGTGTTGCCGGGGCACACCGTGTTGCACTGTGTCTCGCTAATGACGCTGCCTGGCGTGCCGGTGCCGCTGCCAGCAAGGTTGAGCGCGTTGCCGCACCAGCACTGGTCGCCGTCCTCGAGACCGGCATACACGTACGTGTCGCACAGACCCAGGCACAGGTCCACCGTCATGCTCGTGCGGTTCTGCGCGACAAAGTCGGACAGCAAGTGGCCTGAGGATGGCTCCTGGAAGCAGTTGACTATCGTAAAGTTGGCATTGCCCTGGGCGACGACCGGCTGATAGCAGGCGCCGCTTGGAACAGGGGACGTGCCACTGGACGAAGATGCTGCCAGCTTCACAGAAGAACTGACCACTGAGGATGAAGTAGCCGAGGACGACGACGAGACCGACGACGATGACGAGATGGAAGATGAGGATGAGGCCGATGATGAGGAGATGGAAGAAGATGAGGCAGAAGATGAAGACGCAGAAGAAGACGAAATCGACGACGACAACGACGGCGAGGAAGACGACACCGTCGGCGCCAGGGTCGGCTCAGAGGCCTGCTTCTTGCCTCCGGAGGCAGTGGCGGTTGCTACTGAAGAGGATGTCGACTTTGCGGTTGATGACGAAGCAAGGCGGGAGGGTGACGCCGGGGCGGACGACGAAGAAGCTACAGAAGACAAAGATGCTGAGGAGAAGGATGTCTTTGTAGTAGCAGACGAGTGCATGGAGCTTGAGGATGAGCTTGAGGATGAGCTTGAGGATGAGCTTGAGGATGAGCTTGAGGATGGGTGGACGGACGACGTCTTGTTGGTGGAAAACGATGACGAAGACGACGATGCAGACGACGCAGACGATGCAGAAGTCGATGTGGCCTTGGAGTATGTCGACGACGGGTAGGAAGAGCTCGAGGCCATAGCACTGGAAGACGAGGCGGAAGACAAGGTAGAAGAGGCCTTTACAGAGGACGATGTAGACGAAGCTGCCGACGCGGACGACTTTTGAGCGACGGCCAAAGGCGAAGCTGTACTTGACGGCGAAATCGAGGAAGACACGGACGAGTTGGACGTCAGCTGTGCCGTGGAGGGCGAAGAAGAAGAGGAAGCTGACACAGAAGCCGACACAGAAGCCGACACAGATGACGACACAGATGAGGACGGAGATGCCGAGATGGAAACAGAGCTAGAAGAAGACGTTGCGCTGACAGACGGGCTCGACAAGGTATCAATAGCCGAGGTCGAGATTGAGACAGCGCTACTCGAGGTGGCTGATGCGGACGAAGACGACGCGATCGCCTTGGAAGATGACGACGACGACAATGACGACGACACAACGGGCGAGTATGAGTACACATTCAGCAGGCTCGGCCCGCCGCAGAGCTCATAGGCACTGCCGCCGCACGCCATGTCGCACGCACTGGCCGCCTGCAGGGTGCTGCCCGCGCCCAGCGTGTTGCCGCAGTAGCACTGCGTCGCGTACTCGACGCCAAACAGGGTGTAGTTTCCGGCGGCGGCGCAGTAGGCGGCACAGATCTCCTGGGTCATGTTGGCGACGGAGTAGGAGGCCCCGGCGAGGGCCCGGCTGGCCGTGGCTTCCGAATAGCAGCCGCTGTAGACGTAGTCGCCGACACGGGCTTGCGCTACGGGCGGGCCCGTCTGCTTGCCCGTCTGGTAGTAGACGTTGAGACGGCTGCCGGCGCCGCAGAGCTCCGAGGCATCGCCGGCGCAGTAGGTGGAGCAGTCGGACTCGGCTGTCTTGTTGCTGCCGGCGGCCAGGTAGTTGCCGCAGTAGCACTGGTCGCCGTACTCGACACCGAAATAGGCGTAGGCGCTGCAGTAGCTGGCACACTCCTCGTACGTCATCTGGTTGTTTGTCTGCGACAGCGCCGCAAGGGCCCGGCCCGAGGTGGCCTCGGTATAGCAGCCCTGGTAGACCCAGTCGCCGACCGTGGGCTTGGTCGTGTGGGCGGCCGTAGTGGTGGTCGATATTGTCTTGGAGGCGGTGGAGGGCGAAGAGGTGCTGCCAGTGGCGTTTCTGGCCTTGGACGACAGGGACGTTGCTGTAGCGGACGCCTTGGCCGAGGACACGGCAGCCGTGGCGTTGAACTGGTAGACATCGAGCAGGAGGCTGCCACCGCAGAGTTCGGTTCGTGTTTCCTGGAGAGAGGTCAGCGTAAACGGACGAAAGAAGAAGCAAAAGGGAAAGTGAAAAGGGAAAAAAAAGAAGAAAGAAAAGAAAAGAAATAGAGAAAAGAGAAAAGAGAAAAAAAAACCCTTACCATTGCAGGTCATTGTGCATGCTGTCGAGGCTGCTCGGACGCCGCCGAGTTGATCGAGTTGCCGACCAGCACTGCGTGTGTTTATGTTAGTCGACAAAAGACGTGTTTGGGCATGAAAGATCAACACAACCTAGGATAGAATGGACTCACCTCGCCACCGTATTCCAGACCGGCATACGCGTAGCCGCCCTTGGCAGCCAGGGCCAGACAGTTGTCGACCGTCTCGTTTGCGACGGTCAGCTGGTTTGTAAATGCACGGCCCGTGGCCGGCTCGTTCCAGCAGCCAATGTACTGGTAGCCGTCGGCGCCGGGTTGACGACGGGACCCGTGGGCATGGTTGTGGCCGTGATGGACGTGGAGGTGCCGCTGGTGCCCGACGGCAGAATGGCAGTCCCGTTGAGCTCGTACACGTTGAGCAGCAGCGAGCCGCCGCAGTACTCGGACCCGTTGTTGTTGCACGTCATGGTGCACGTCGTCAGGTTGACCTCGGTGGCACCCGCGTTCAGCGCCGCGCCACCCAGCACTCGCCACCGTACTCGAGACCGGCGTACTGGTAGCCACCGGCAGCGGCGGCCGCAAGACAGACGTCGACCGTCTGGTTCGCGACCGCCAGCTGGTCCGCCAGTGCACGGCCCGTGGCCGGCTCGTGGTAGCAGCCGAGGCTGATGTAGCCAAAGTCGCCCGGGTTGACGACGGGCCGCTCGGTGCGCCCGTGCTCGCGTTAGTGTTGGCGCCGTCGACCGCGTACAGAGAGATGTAAGCACCGCCGGCGTCGGCACCGACACCGTTGCCGCCGCAGATCTGGTTTATGTTGCCCGAGCAGGGGTAGTTGCAGTCCCCGTCCGCCACCTCCTGCACCGGGATGGTGTTGCCGGCCCAGCACTCGCTGTTGTACTGGGTGCCGCAGTATGTGTAGTCCCCGGCCGCACAGGCGCAATGCACATGGCAGCCGTGTTGTTGGCGCTGCTGTAGAGCTGGTTCGTCAGCTGGCGGCCCGGGTTGTTCTCCTTGAAGCAGCCAACGTAGCGGTAGACGCCCTGGCCGTCGGACTGCAGAGGCGGCGCCTGCTCCGACACGGCCTCGCACGAGAACTGGATGTACTGCTTGTCCAGTTGGGGTCGTTGGTGTTCATGGTCCAGTTGGCCGCGCCGTAGTACGTGCCCGTGTTCCACTGCTCCTTGGGCACGGCACAGTACAGGCTGGCCGTGGCGCTCTCGCCCGGGCTGAGAATCGTGCCCTCGGCGAGGTCGATCTGGTTGGCGGCGCCGATAATGCCGGCCACGCCAAACGGCGGCTTGGAGACCGTCAGCGACAGCGGCACCGCGTCGGCCGTGCCATTGTTGGTCACGCGCAGCAGCAGCGACAACGACGTGTTCTCGGTGACGTTGCCAAACGTAAAGTTCATGTTCTTCTCGTACTCGACCCAGCTGAGGCCATCGGGTGTCTGGAACTCGAGCAGGCACGTCGGGCCGGGGCCCGCATTGGCATTGACTTCAAACGTCTGGTTGCCGCCGTTGGTGACGACCTGCACGTACAGCGTGAAATTGCCGCCCACGGTAGGGTCGAACGTCACCTCGACCGTCTCGCCGCCGTTGGCCGCAATGGTGGACGGCAGGCCGGACAGCACAAAGGCGCCGATTGCCGTGCCGTTGCTCGTGGCCGTGCCCTCCTCCCACGGGCCGGTGGAGCTGGTCTGCGAGAACTGAACGTCGAGATGGTGAGCGTCGAGTTGCCCTCGTTGCTGAAGATGACGGGCTCCTGCACACCGCCGGGGTTGGCGTCCAGCACGACATTGGTGTACGTCAGCGTCGTGGGCGAGGTGGAGAACAGCGCCGCCGGCGCTCAGACCTGTGCCCTCGAGCAGCACCGACGTCGTCGACGAGTAGCCCGTGACGCCGTTGGTCGTGGCAATCGCCACCGTGCCCGTCAGCAGGCCGACGGTCGTGGGCTTGAACTGGGCCGTGAAGCTGAATGTGGCGCCAGCTGCCAGCGTGGTCGGGAATGTAGTGGCGGCCGAAGCGTTCGCGGTAAAGTCGGCGTCCGTCAGCTTCAGCGAGTTGATGGTCGTGGCAATGACCGCCGTGCAGTTGACCTGCACCGAGACACCCGCGTCCACAATGTCGAGGCTGCCAAAGTCGACGGGCGTTGAAACAGTTCAGGGGTGGCGTCGTGGGCGCGCCGAAGCCGTACACGTAGCCCTGGGTCGTGCCCATGTACATGCGGCCATCGCCAAAGACGGCCCGCGTGAACTTGGTCGTGCCCGTCACCGTAAAGTTGCGGATCTCCGTCAGGTAGCCGTTCTCCGGGATGGCGTTGTAGATGCGCAAGTTGTTGCCCTGCACGTCTGTCGTCCACAGCAGGCCGGTGCCCTCCTCCCCGTTGAGCGATGTCACTGTTCCGTGGCTGACACCCAGCGTGTAGGCGTTGTCTTCGGGGCTGTCGGCCACCTTGGTGAACGAGGGCACATCGTTGACGCACGAGAACTTGAACACATGTGTTGGATACTGGATCACATTGATGTAAATGTAGCCGCCCTCCAGAGGGTACACACCCGCGCCTGCGTACACCGAGTTCTCGTTCTGGTACACCTGAATCACGCGGTCGCCGCTGTCAGTTCCTGTGCGGTAACCGCCGAGATCGTCGAGGTTCAGGAAATATGTCTTGCCGCTCTTGCCCGTGATCACTCCCATGTGCGTAATCGATCCGCACGAGAACTCGCTGGGCAGCAGCTCCAGGGGCGACGTGCCCAGGTCCTTGTCGGCGCCGTCCAACGCCTGCTTCTCTTGCGGCATGAAAAAGTCGACAATGGTCACGGATCCGTCATCGTTGAGCGTCATGTGTACGGCTGCCTCTTCCAGTGCTGTCGGCGGGTCGCGGCCCTCCACTGGAATCGTGCTGAGCTGCGAGGCGAAGCCATTGCCCGTGCCGAAGAAGAGCGAGCCCTGGTCGTCGGACGCGAGGCCACGCCGACATCCAGATGCCACCGCCCGGCGTCGTGTTGGGCACACCTCGCCCTCCGTGGCATACCGCTCGACCACGGCACCCGTGGTCTTGTCGAAGCCCATCAGCCAGCCCGTAAAGTTGTACTGCACGCAGTGCGAGGCAAAGCCGGCGTAGATGTACTCGCCGACTGGAGCAGGCCGGGGCGCTGGTGCTGGATGCCGCCGTTGAAGCTGCGCACATCGTTGTTGCGTGCCACAATGCCCTCGAGGTTGACGGGGAAGTTGACGCGCTCGGTCAGGTCGTTGGTGTCGAGGGCATGCAGGTAGTAGCGGCCGTTGGGCTTGCCCTGGGCGCCGTTGCCGCCCAGCTGGTTGGCGTACGTCTTGGACATGAGGTAGAGCGTGTCGGTGTCCGGGTCGATGACGCCCGTGGACGTGACGCCGATGAGCGGGTTGATGTCAACACAGCCGTCGAGGTCCGCGGTCAAGAATGGAATGGCCAGGTTGCGTGACAGCAGGATCTCGCCCGTGATGGCATCCAGCTTGTACACATTGTTCTGCGTCGTGGCAAAGTACACGTACTGCGTGGTGCCATTTGACGGCGTGTACACCAGAGGCTGCGAGAAGATCTGCTCGGCCGCGCCGTTGTAGTTGCCGGGCAAGGCCGTCTTGAAGATTTGGGCAAAGTCTGCGCTGCCAACAATGGCCGGGTCCATGTTGTGGTTGCTGCAGGTGAGGAGGAGGAGGAGGAGGAGTCAGCGTGACGGCATGTTGGAGGGATGGCGGTTGATACTTACGTCTGGTAACCTGTCCGCGAGTTGTCACCGCCCCATGTGATGGTGTCTGTCGATGCCAGGCCGCTGGTGAGCGGGACCAGCATCGACAATGCCGTTGCAACGATTGCTGTAGGCTTCATTATTGCCGTCACGCGATGTCGATCCCGGATACAAGGCTGTAAATCAAAGGGTGAAAGCCATGTGCTTCTGGGGAAGAGGAAAACGAAGGAAGGATGCCAAGACTTTTTGAAAAAGAGGCCAGCTGCAATATTATAACAAAATAAAAAGACTGGGACTAGGTAGGGGTCAAGGTGGGGAGGGAAGGAGAATAAAAAACAGACAGACGAACGACAACAGAAGGAGAGTGGCCTAGAGATGGGAAAGGTGTAAGTGCGTAGACCTGGGACACGATACGTGAAGAGGCAGAGCACGCATGACACGAAAATAAAAATAAAAGACAGATATTGAACCCGAAGAGCTGCAGGGCTAACACGTTCCTGACTGGTGGAGGCTGGAGAATGTAAAGCCAAGAAGGAGCGAGTATCGAAGGACTGACGTGGACCGATCACTGGCGAGAATCGTTTTCTCGGGATCTGTCTGCCGTGTCAGCTATGATCACACGCAGACCATGCCGTCTTGGGAAGCAGCCAAGAGGAAGCGGGCGGAGACGAGGCACAGCAAGTCCAGCCGGGTGGGTGGGCTGCAGGTCGTGACCGAGAGTCCCGGGTGTGGAGAGATGAGTTGGTTGGGTGTGTCGTTGCGTTTCGTGTGCAATAAATAAAAAATAAACTGCATTCACCTGCGCCACTGACAACTTGTCATCTTGGAACTGTGAACGCCTCTGTTCAGCCCGTTCATATTAGCTGGGTGGCATGTAGGACAAGAGAACGAGGACGGTAATAGAGTAATAGAATAATGAAAATGGTAAATGAAAACAAGAAGTTGTCGAACACCAATACACAGGGATGAAGGAAAACAGCGAGGCGGGCAGCGAACGAGCTGCAATACAGAATATTACCAAAAGAGAGATTCCGATCACTGACACAGGCGTTGAAAAGACACAGGGGAGTCACAACGTCCAATAAAGACGACGGTGTTCCTGGCGGGCAGAGGCTAAAGCTAAAACGGAAAGGGATCAAGACAACAAGACTGCGAGCACGTCAAATTGCACGAGGAATCGGATAAGATGGAACCGTGATGCATGCCTGGCTACACCTGAATGGGTTTGTGGTGGCTCGACGGCACAAACTCGGTTGCTCACCGATGGATGGTAAGAGGTGGGATAAACAACACGATGCGAGGGAGTGGGAATGTTGTAGAGAGAAGAGGACATGGAATGGAGCACGGTTACTCACACAATAGAGCAGCTCGTTTCCGTCTTTCCCAGGGCAAGGAGTAAAGCCGTTGCAGTGGACGGGAAAGATGGAAGGAAAGCACCGAGTGAGGTTGAAGACGAGAATGTTGTCCTCGTAGTATTTTCCGACAAGGCTGGGCACGGGAGCCAAGAATTGTTGTCGATAATCGTCCTTTCTTTTTTAGTTTTATTTGTGGTTTCCGTGCCGAATAAAGAAACTCAACGGGCTGGGTGGTCCGTGTCGAGGCATGTAAGTCAATACGAGTAATAAAATACCAACAAGACCGCCAAGTAGGGGCCAAACAGAAATGAATACTGCAGCCCTGCGACAACCCGCAACGACAATTTCCACTCACAGGGTTTGGAAAAGGGAATGGCAAGGCGAGAACAAACGAAAAGGAAGCGTTGCCGTTGGCTATTGTAAGCAATGAGGCTGCTCTCGTATTCTCGTCCTTTTTTGTTGTCCCCTGTTGTCTTCGTCGACCCCTGTCCTGGTCTTTCGGTGGAGATTGAGAACGAACAAGCTGCATAAACAAAAGCTAGTGCTCACATCGCAGCAATGGAGAATGGTAAAGAAGCGCTCTCGTGCAAAAAAAGCTGCAGTTGTAGCGGGCCTTTTTGTCTTATCGATGCTGCACGAGGGTGCACGTTTTTGCTTGCTTGCCGATCATGGGATCCGCGGCGCTGTTGGGGCTCTTTCTGGTATCTGTGCTCCTGTGGTATTCTCGCCGGTCGACTTATCGACTTATCGACTGGGCGGGGTTGTCGTCTCCTCTCTCGTCGACACTTTGCCCGATGCTTGCGTCGGTGACGGCTGGCTACAGAACGAGAATATGGCGCGAGGATGCGGGCGAGAGAACACGACAGGGACAACGTGGCGCCTCTTCTTGTCGTTTTCGTCGTTTTCTGCGGTTGTCGGCTTCGTGCATGCATCGGCTGACAGGCTGAACTCAGCTCGGTGCCCAAGGCGTTCCCTTTGACGGCGCCTCACAAACGCGAATTGTGACGGGTTTTGCCCCTTTTCCTTTTGGCCCTCTTCCGTCAGGGTTTCCCCGGGTTGCTGGAAACACAAAGCAGCCTCTGGGGCTTTTCAGCCCATTTCGAGGCCGCGCGGTGCGGATGTATTCGTTCTTCGCTCACGGGCCGCAGCTGACGTTCGGCTTGAAGGAGGATGGGATTGGCGATGCTATCGTTGGCAATGGGCCCGAAAATGGAAGAGAATGTTGGCATTGCCAAAGTGTGCCGCGACTTCCCTTTTGCTGATGTACACACGCCCGTGTCGTCAGCTTTCGCTGCATTGCTCCTTCCCCTTTTACGTACGAGATGTTCAATTATCATTCGATTTCCAAGGTTGATTTGCGTCGAGAAAAGGAAGGAGCGACTTTGTCTCTTTCCCTATCGGATGAAGCGCTTTATTAAAATTGCACGGCAGGTACGAACCTGTCCACAGCCGTCGAAAAATTCGACGACCCCAGTCCGTGGCACCCCAATGGCACAGAGGTAGGCAACAGTGAGACAAGAGGAAGGAGCGGCCAGTCAATAATGGTGTGCGGCGTGGAAGGCTCCTTACACATTTGTACTTTCCCTTTTGGGACGCATGCTTGTCGCCCTGCAGATATTTCTTGTGAATAAGCATCCTGCGAATATTGACTTCATACTCTACTCACACACAGGGCGGCTTAAATTCCCACCACGCTTCCACCACGCAATAATCGACTCCCTGCGCCTCCAACACAGCAACGGCAGGACGACAAGGAGCTGAAACGCGGGCTTTGGACGAAAATAGACTTTGGACGACAAAGTGCACTGCCCAGCCCAACAGCGCGTGCGTTGCACAGGCGACATTACACTGTTGCACAGAAACAGGGCAGCCAGGCAAATATGAAGAGGGCGAGCAGGCAAACCGAGGCGAGCTGGCAACAGGAGGGAGCTGCGACGTCGTCTCCCCGCCCGCCATGCTTGAGTGTGGCGTTTGCTCATTTGGCCAAGACAGGTTTTCCGGGTGCCCTTTTTTATGGGAGGAAGGGAACATGAACGCATCGGTAGCAACAGTGATGGCGAGGAGGAGGATGGAAGACGCAAGCTATCTTTGCTATTGCAAGTGGGGATGTCTTCCATCGCCAATCCCTGCCAGTACTCGTTCTCGCAACAGAAAGCGAGCTTTTTTATCTCGGGCCTGGGACTTTTGTCATTGTTTGCGAGAACAGACTCCCCGGCTTCCTCTTGTCGTTGGTGGACAATGTGCTTCTCCCTCTCCCTCGTCACCTCTCCAACCAGGGCACCCCTGTCCTGCGAGCCGTCGAAAAGTCGACAGCAAAAGCAGGTCCTCTTTTTCTGCAGCGGGCCCCGTCTGCACGAGCACGAGAGATAGGGATTGTCGTGAAAGACCTTTTTGACGGTGGGCAGCAATGTGTCCTTGGAAGAACGACGCTGAAGTACTCGTGCATGTACGAGAAGGCCTCGGTCCACGTCATCCACATCTCGGCGAGCTGTTGTCTCTCCCGCTCGGATGGCCGAAAAGAGAAAACGAACAATGCACGAGCGCGAGAGCGAGAGACAAGGCAATGTAAGCCAGGCGAGAGACACGGCCAAACAGCCCCCAGCAACCCCCCTCTCTCACTTGACGGCCGTGTGCTCACTTTCCCTTTCCAGGGCCAGCAGAAGAGCAGCTCATTGTGAGACACGCAACGGTCGTCCGTTTCAACGATGCGTTGCCAAGAGAAGTATTTTCTATTTCCCCCTTTTTTCTTCCCTGACGGTCTCTTCCGCACGTACCTCTCGACTTCTTGTACATGTCTTGTATTTGTACTTATGGTTTCCCCTTTTATTTTCGTCTACTTCGTTCTCATATGCTTAACAGAAACAAAGAGGCCACGCTCCAAGAAATAAGCTCTGATTGGCTGCCGTCTTGGCGGTATTTGCTTGCCGGCCGGGTGTATTCAGGAAAAGTCCAGGCTAAGACATGGATCCTGAGAGATCCAGAAAATGGGAAAGCAAAAAGTGAGAAACGTGGTCGTCTGTGGGGCAAACGAGGGCCTCGTACGAAAAAAAGAAACAAAGGTAGCTCTTCTCTGAATCAGATAGAAAAAGAGGAAAAGAAAAGTAAGTCAGAGACTAATACCATCATTATTAATCTCAAATAAAAAAAACGGAAAATGGAAGTGCCAAAAAACAACAGTCTGGGTTTGCCTTGTTTTGTGAAATAGTAACGAAAGAGGGCCTTTTCGTCCTGGAACGACTCATAATTTCCCTTTGCTTCGAATCATTGTTACCGCAACCAATCCCTCGCAATCCGTACAATGACACTTTAAGATCCAAAACACAAATACTTTATGAAGAAATAGGGAAATGGGGAAATAAATTTCAAAAAAGTCTAAAGTAACTCAGAAATCCAAAGTAACCAAAGGAAAGAAAAGAAAAGAAAGAAAGGAAAGAAAGGAAAGAAAAGGAAAGGAAGACAAATAAAGCAAAATATCATCCGAGAAAACGTTGCACACGAGATACAAACCACACAATACAACACCTTTCTATACTACCATACTTTCCACAGCCGTAGCCGTTTGCTTGGCCGAGATGCGCCGTCTTGATCACCGCCTTGCAACGGAGGAGCGCCATCTCCACCTCCGTCTCCGCCACCGCCACCGCCATCGCCTGCCGCAGCAACCTGGGCCGGCTGTCGTCCAGTGATTCGCCCCGTCGTCGCAGCCACTTGTGCTGCCAGTGCCTCGCCGGCCGCCTGGTCGTAGGCGCCCCAGCCAAAGAACATTTCCATGCGGGCGGCCATGGCCGTGCGATCATCCGCCATCGTCCTGACCCCTGTCATCGTCATCATCCTTGTCCAGCCCCTTGGGATGCACAAACATCATGCGGCCGCCGACGCCGTCGTCGCCGCTGCCGTGCGCAAACCACGCCCTCGGGGTTGCCCACGACGACACGCGGCGGCCACTTCTCGGGCCGCGCGCACGTCGGCCGTGGCATTGGCGCGCCACAGGGCCTCGTCGATGCCCGGGGTGTTGGCGTGGTCGCGTGGTCGGCGTGGGTGCGGGCGTGCCGCGGGCCGGGTGGACGCTAAGCTGGCTGCCGCCCGGCACGTTCATGGGCACCTGGAACGCGCGCAGCCCCGTGCGCTTGTCGACGACGTGCTTCTCGACCCACTTCTCGCTAGACCAGCAGCACGGGGTCGAACCAGCGTGGCTTGCCGGCGTCCAGGTCTGGTCGTGCGTGGTGTTGAGGATGCGCGTCAGCGGGATGCCCGTCTCGATGCGGCTGTCGTTGATGCAGGCCCAGGCGCTGTTTGTGGCGCTCAGCGGCCAGGAACCGCTCGGTGCTGGCCGACGGCGGCGGCGCGTGGCTGCCAAGGCGGTGGCGCTGGCTCGCAATGTCCTTGGCGATGCGGACCGACTCGCTGCCGACAAAGTTGCGGCGGCTGCGGGCTTCGCGCATGACGCGGCGCGCGTCCTCGTACTCGTGGATGGTGCGCTGCCCTCCTTGTTGTCGTTGGGTCACCGTGGCGCACGTACGCCACGTAGTGGCCGGACTGCGGACTGTCGCCGGCGTGGCTCACCGATCGCAGCCAGCCGTACAGGATGCGCGTGCCCGGCATGAAGATGTGCGGCTCGAGGAAGGGCGACACGTCGATGAACTCGGTGGCATCGACAATGTTGCTCGTCTTGTAGGTCTTGCAGGTGGCTGCGTCCCAGCCGGTGCGCACCAGGTTGATGGGCAGCACCTCGGGCGCCGTCTGCATGCGCCGGGCTCTGCGCAACCGCTTGGACGGGGCCTTGCAGCGGTTCGCACGTCTTGCCGCCCTCAATGTCGTCGTTGAAGTAGGCGTGCAGCAGCGCGCGGAAATCGCCAAAGCGGCTGGGGTTCTTCTTGACAAAGGCGATCGTGTCGTGGGCGTCGGACGCGTTGTTCCTGGCGACATTGATCTTGATGCTTGTCTCGCGCTCGACGGCCTGGCGCCGCAGCCGCACGGGCCGGTGGCAGCGCGTGCACAGGTAGCGCGTGGTGAGGTAGGTGCGGAACATGCAGTCGTAGTAGTCGGTGGCTTTGGCGGCCATGTATCGCTGGGGCGCGCAGTGCATCTGCGTTGCAGCGATCTCGACGAGCCACTCGAAAAACTGCACGGCGTCCTGCTGGCGTGAGCACAGGTCCTTGATGACGCCGGCGCGCCTCGCGGCCCGGCTGGTGCCACCGACGCAGAGACCACCTGCCAGCAAGGCTCCCTCGGAGCACACCTCTTTCCAGTTGCGCGTCTCGAAGTCGTGCTTGGGCCGTCCGTAGCTGGTTCCGGCGTCGGCGTTGGCGTCGGCGTCGTTGTCACTCCGGGGCCAGCTCTGCAGCTCGGCCAGGGCCGTGAGCGCGGCCTGATTCAACGTCGCTGCCGGCCCAGATTGTACCTTGCAAAGCGCGCCAGAACAGCGTGATGAGCTTCTCATAGGTCTCGTCACTGTCCGTCCCGCTTGCGCTTCTTGTTGTTGGTGTTGTCGTTGTTGTTGCCGCTGCCGCTGCCAGGCGTCTCGGTGACATGGGGTGCAGGCCGCCACGCTCCCAGTAGGCCACGGCCAAGTGGTAGAGCCGCGTCAGCAGGTGGTGGTTGACGTCCCTGCGTGCCAATGTACGTGCGCATGCGCCGCGTGTGCGTGTGCAGAAACGAGAGGTAGCGCGGCGTGTTGAGCAGCGCAGCCACGACGGCGTTGCGGTAGCACAGGTTGCCCGGGTTGTGCAGGCCGCGCGGCAGCAGCGACGGATTGTGCATCGGCGAGATCATGTCCTTGCGTACCTCGACGAGGAAGTCGGCCATGGGCCGGATGGCGGGTCAAAGGCCGGGCCCGCCGAGGGCAGCTGGAAGTCGGGATGCGGCGAGGGAAACGCGTTGTTGTTGTTGTTGCCACCGTCACCGGCACCGCCTCCATCAGCCCCCTCTATGGCCACGTTGTTCTGCTTAAAATACCAGCGCGCCGCCGCCGCATCAATGAGCAGGTTCGGTTGCGCTCGGCCTCGGCGCCTCCCGCACGGCCTTGACAGTGTCAAGCACGTTGTCGGGCACGTTGTTATCTTTGGCACGCCGGAGGCTTCCTGCCAGAGATCCTCCTGGTCCTCAAGGGCGCTGCGCTCGAGTTTCATCATGGAGGCTGTACTCAAAGGCTCCATAACGCGCCGTGGCCGCTGTTGTGGGGCTTCTGCCGGGCCGGTGCGCCTCCGCCATCTCCAGCTGGGGCGGGTGCAGGCAGGGCAGGTGGCTGAGAAGGCGGTGCAGGCGGTGGAGCCGTTGGTTGAATGGCTGCCGGTGGCTGAGCCGGTGCAGCGCGGTGCCGGTGGCTGTACGTTGCCGGCTGCAGCAGCGGCGATGCCCTGGCCAACTCCGGGCCGGCTTTGGGACCTGCTTGGATGCCCGGCAGTGGAACATTTCCCGGCCGATGGATGCCGGCCCAGAGAGTCAGCCGTGCTTGTTTAAGAACTGCTCCTGGATTGACCGCCCTCGGCGCACCAGGCAGGAGCTGGGCACGGGGAGGAGGGGGAGGCCGGAGGAGACCAGGAGCTGGAGGTGCTGGAGGAGCCGGAAAGAAGTAGAGGTGGATTTATTTTGTTGCTGTGGCTGGCTCTGTGCTGTATTTCCTCCAGCGTTGGCACCAGGGTTGGCAGGAGCACCCGGGTTGGCAGAGCGACCGGGGCGGGTTGAGGCCCGGGCGGATTGGGCTGCTGGCTTTGGGCCGCATTGCCTCCGTCATTGCCGCCGTCAGCCATGGTGAGAGTATATGTTGAGCGTGTGTCGTGGTGCGAATGTGCGAGGTGGTGTACAGAATGCAGCGGTGAGAGAAGTGGAAAAGAAACGAAAGGAAAAAAGGAAAAAAGAAAAAACGACAAGAAAAGGGGACGACAAGTGCAAAAGACAAGAAGAAAAGAAGACAAGAAAAGAGGAGGACAGCGTCTTTTCATCATGGGGAGGGCCAGTCGCGTCACTTGACGAACGTGTTGTCCAGCTCGCGGTGGACAAAGAAACCAACATGCAGGGTCCGGAAACGGATGTGACGGTGTGATGTTTCTTTGAATGCGGTCGCTGCTGGCCAGGGAGACAACACAACAGCAACGACAGCAACAGCCAGCAACAGCAACGGACAACAATCAAAGGGCTCAAGTCTCTGTACGGGTAGAGGGCGTCTGCTTGCGGACGTGAAAAATGAAAAGACAAAGTTTCATTTGATTGCGGCAGTGCCGAGTCCTGGCAGTTTTTTTTTTTCCCTTTTTTTAAAAAAAATCAATTTTATCAAAGCAAGCATTCTGGCAGAGTCAGGATGGAAGCAAACTCTGGAATCAATGAGTCCCGTAAAAACATACAACAATAATAACCATAAAAAAGGCTCCCAAAAGTTTCAAGCCTGTATAAAAAGAAAACAGTAGAGGCCTTCTCCAAGTGCATCGTCACTCACCCCTACAACAAACCGCCACTGCCTTGCCACTTACGCACTCGATTGCCAGGCTTCCCGCCGCATCTGCACGACTTGGTAGACGCCGTTCAGTCCCAGCCCGTACTGGATCGCCATCATGCCGTACATGCCCACCAGGATGGGCGCCGAAATGCCGTAGCCCATATCGGGTGCTGCCTGCACGGCCCATGCCGTCAGAAACCCGCTGGCCACGGCCAGGCCCGTGCCCAGGCAGACGGCCGTCGTACAGGATGCGCATGTGCGGGTGGTTTCGACGGCGGCGGACGAGCACCAGCACAACGTCGTAGGCGCTGTAGACGGTGGCGGTGATGCTGGGCGTCATGATGGGGTTGACCCAGGTGCCCCTGTTGTACTGGAAACTCGACCACGAGGGCGAGGGCAAAGAGCGCGAGGCCCAGTAGAATGTTGACGACGCGGGCGGCGACGTACAGCGGAATCGCGTGGACACTGTCGTCTCGTGTGCCGGGGGGCGGGTAGCAGCAGGGGTCGCCATGGACCGAAGAGGAGGAGGAGGAGGGCGACAAGGACGACAAGACGACTAGGACGGGGGTTGTTGTCTGCTGCAGTGGTCACGAGAGAGAGAGAGGCTTCCGTGCCGGGACCGATCGTGGTGGACGTTCGAGCCGAGTCTGCCGTGGCAGAGTAGTTCTTTGTCTTGGGGTTCATGGTGAGCGGGATGAGGGAGGAAGACGAGGTTCTAAAGGTAAAAGGGCTTCGCGTGGACATTGACATTTGTGTGAGATGTTGTCTGAATGTCTTTTCCTTTTTCTCAGTCTCTGGAGGATGCAGCATTGTTCTTATATGCTTTTACTGTGCCAGGCATCATCCCAAGGAATAAGATGGCAGAACACAAGTCCGTCTCTGCTCAATGCGACTGTGCCGACAGACAAAAATTATGTGTCCTTGACTTATGATATCGTCGATGCAGCAGTTGCCATACTGCAGCTAATCCTAAAACGGGCAGACTGCTCTGGTGCGAGCCAAGGGAGGATCAAAGGGCGACGAGGGGATGTGGTTGGCTGAGAAGAAATGAGAGGCAAAGATGCACGTTCGACGCCCGACAGCCTGGCTCGGGCGCGGGACATGCATTTCGTATTTCGTATTCTGGACCACCATCGGGTTCTCGCCTTCTTCGCATGTCCGCATTGGGCGTGGTCGGGAGAATGCATCCAATCCACGTTCACCAATCCACGGATCGCCTTGTGAGGCGTTTTGGCTTGTGTCTTTGTCCTCGTCTCTTTCCAACAGGACCCCGCCCTTGAGTTTTATGTTGGTTTCTCTTCCTTCTCGCTGGCTTGCACAGCCTGAGGCTCGCCTTGCTACGCCCACCGACACAAAATGCGAGATACGAAAAAGGCCACGCATCTTGCCAGATGTCACTTACACCATTTGGGGTCCTTGAAAGAAGGGATACTACAATGCCAAAACGGTATATAGAATCGGAAGAAAAAAACGAAAAAGGACACAATCCCAGCTGAGTGCATTTCGTTTTTATTCTTCAAGTAGGGAAGACCATGTACAAGACAAATAAGATGTAGACCAAAAAAGGGGAGTCGGCCATGCGAAAATAATATAAAAAATCCCCGAAAAAAGGAATGAAAACAAGATAAAATGGATGGATGATGCCCGCAAACATGCCCAGCCCTAAAGATGCAGCTTTTGATTATCGTACAACACAGACACGCGTAGATTTCAAGACACCCTCTTTTTCCTAGGTGTTGTCGAAAAAACCCGCGACAAAAAAGACTACCTTGCTGCCACGGGTGGCGATGGTGGTGGTGATGCGTGTGCCACCCCCTTCTTGACCGCGCTCTCCTCTTCTTCCCACACGTATTCGTCGTCGCCGTCGTCAAACTCGGCGTCCTCGTCGTCGTCGTCGTCGTCCAGCACCGGCTGCCCAAACACGCTCTGGTACACGCGTGTCCACAGGCCCCGTTTCTGCAGCAGCGCCAGCACCATGAGCGCCGGCAGGTGCCACACGCTCGCCCAGAACAGCGCGCGCGCCGAGCCCTGGTGGCCCTCGAAGCGCCAGAACTGGACCGCTTCGCGCACTAGCCACAAGTTGACCGGCAGGCTCGTCAGCGCAAAGCTCCACGCGGTGACGCCCGTCGCGCACAGGCCGACGCAGATGGGCAAAAAGGCCACCGCGTACCGCAGCGCCACGCGGCCGTTGCGCGCCGGGTTGACCCAGGCCAGCATGCGCAGGCCGGCGCGCTGGTACTCGGCGCGCACGGCCCACGACAGCGCCATAAAGTGCGGGAACTGCCAGGCAAAGAGCAGGGCGGCCAGCAGCCAGCCGCCGGCGCTGGAGCCGTCGGGGGCAAACAGCAGCTCGCGCGCCGACGACGAGCTCGAGGACTCGCCGGCGGCGGCGGCCCAGCCCATGAGCGGCGGGATGCCGCCCACGAGGGCACCCACCCAGGTGTTGAGCACCGACAGCCGCTTCATGGGCGTGTAGACGCCGGCGTAGAGGGCAATGTTGGCGGCGCCCAGGAACGCGACGGTCGGGTTGACGCCCCACTGCAGCGCGGCAATGCCGACGACGCCGCAGCCGGCGGCAAAGAGCAGCGCGGCGCGCCGGCTGACGAGCATGCGCACAAGCGGGCGGTTGCGCGTGCGCGACATGCGGGCGTCCGTGTCGGGCTCGTACAGCATGTTGAGCGCGTTGGCCGAGGCCGAGCAGAGCGCCGTGCCCGTCGTCAGGAACAGGAGCGTCAGCGGCGACAGCGACGGCGTGGTCTCGAGGATCTCGGTCGACAGGAACGACGGCACGGGGTACAGCGCATAGGACGCCATGGCCGTGAGCACGACGAGGACCGTCAGCCGCGGCTTGGCCAGCGACAGCAGCGACGAGGCGAGGCGGCGCGCGGAGGTGGTCGGCTGGCGCGCGGCCATGTCGGAGAGGATGGCCGAGGCGTTTTCAGGAAGGACTTCGGAGGGGTTGGAGGCGGTGGAGGAAGAGGAGGAGGAGGAGGACAAAGAAGAAGACGCAGCAGCCGCGGCTGCAGCTGCATCTAGTTTGGCTTGCCGTCGTGCGGCCTGGCGCCGGCGATGTGGGAGCGCCTCGGCGTTGGTGTGCGGTGACGAGCCGGGGCTGAGGCCGGCCACGCGGTCCATGAACGTGTTGGACAGGAAGTAGCTCTTCCTCAGGTACTCGTCGTCGAGCGCGGCGTCGTCGCTGGCCGCGGATGGAGAGCCATCGCGCCGCCGGCCGGAGGTGTTGCCGGCTGCTGCCGAGGCCGAGCGTGGCGGCGTTGTCATCGTGAATGCGCGGCAGATGGGTTGCCGTAATGACACCGTGTTCGGGGTGTGTGCTGCCCACAGCCGCACACTGCCGCCTGCCCGCAACGGCGTCGACGCGGCAGCGGCAGCTGTGCATGCGCCGATGCGGAACAGCGGAGCAAACGAACCTGGCGGCGGCATGTCGAGAGATGGGGGGAGGGGGGAGGGGAGTCTCTACACGCCGCAGCGGCGGTGCATCTCCAAGCAGCGAGGAGCGACAGGCGGCAAAGGGGCGGATGCGAAAAAGCCGTCTGCGCGTGCGATCTCGACCGGACAGGTGACGTCGGCTGATATCAGGTCATGCAGCGGATTGGCGGTTTCTTGTCGATGCACTTTTTTCTCCCGCTGCCTATTGGCGCCAATTGGCATGCTGCCCACTATAAGCGCGCCCCAGACGACAGCCCCGCCGCCCACCAATCAGGGCCTGTTGTAGCAGCTGTCATGTGGGGCCTTGACGAGAGAAGTGGGGCTGCCATTGGCTGCATCTGGCACACTGGGAAGCTGTGTGAATAGCGGCAGATGTCGTCTCAACTCGGCCTCGTCAGGTCCTCGAGGGCGTGAAAGAAGGTATATATATAAGTTTTTATCTTAAAACAAAATAGTACGCTCTTGTAACTTCAGTTTATAGCTCAAGGAGCGGTGGACTTACCGTAGTACCGGTACTGAAGTACAGTGAAACTAGCTACATTGACGTTGCTTGTCGTAGTTTATTGACAGGAGTTGAGGACGCCTTCTCGTTTCTTTTGAGTTTTACTGTAATGCTTTGGTCTTTTTATTTTATTTTTATTTTTTATGAGCCTATGGAAATTGAGAAAAGGTGGAAGGTGGCTGCGAAAATGACAACGAGTGGTTAAAATAAAGTAAATACTTAATCTCCAACATTGATAAACTCGGGTACAGGTTCTCTTGACAGAAGTCAAAATAAAACAAACAAATAATCAGACAACCAGTCAACCAGATAGCCAGATAAATTACCAACAACCAAACATCAGGTAAACAAACGCTGAGCCTAGGGACCCGCATATACTCATGTTATACAGACATGGCAGACGTTACTGAAAAAAGAAAATCAAATTCAACGCACGCAAACTGCATCCTCCCATCACGTCATCTCGTCCGTGTCAACATTTGTCGACCCTGCCGTTGCACCTGTACCTGCTGCTGCACCTGCCGCCACATCACCCCCAAGGGCCTGCTGCACCAGCGCATAGCACTCCTTGGGGTCCTCAAACACGTGCCACACCGACGCGGGCACGCCCTCAAAGGCCTTTTCGAAGCGCTCCGGCTCGTTCTTCTCGGCCATGCCCAGCGCCGCAATATCCGTCACCTTGCGGATCATAATCAGGCCCACCCAGCCGGGTACGTGCGGTAGATCTCGCCGTAGGCCTCGGGGTCGCTCTGCGTCGAGTCGCCCACGCAGATAAACGTCGTGTTGGGCAGCCAGCCGTGGATCTTGTGCATGCGGTCGACCTTGTAGGCCTGCGTGCCGAGGGTGAGCGTGGAGAGCAGGCCGGACACGCTCATGAGCGCGGCGTCGCGCAGGACGAGCATGCCGTGCGGGTAAAAGTTGCGGCGGAAGCCGTGCAGGAAGGGGTACAGGTTGTACGGCGAGGCCGAGAGGTAGAAAAAGGGCGCGGCGGCGCCCAGCTGCTGCTGCACGAAGCGGTACAGCTCGGGCATGCCGGCAATGGGCGTGGCCGGGTCGACAAACGTCTTTTGCAGGATGCCAATGGGGTCGCTCGTCTGCGTCAGCTTGATGGTGTCGTCAATGTCGGAGATGACGCCCCAGCTGCGGCCGCCAGCACCATCAGAGGCGCCCCCCGGCGCCGTGTAAAACGTCTGCATCTGCAGCATGCCGTTGACGCCCTCCGGCACCTCGGCCCGCGTCGGCACCAGCGCGCCCGGCGCCGCCGTCGGCAGAGCGCGCAGGTCGCTGCTCAGCCCGTTGCGCCCGCCGGGGCTGAACTGCAGCCGCCAATCGTCGCCGTGCAGCGCCGCCACCTGGCGCCCCGGCAAAATGTCCTGCAGGAACGGCGTGATGCGCGTCTCGATCGTCTCGAGGGCTGCGTCGTCCTGCGCGCCGCGCCCCAGCTTGTCCGCCACGGCGCGCACGGCGTCGACGACGCGGCACGTCGGGTGCTGCGCCATGACGGCCACCACGTACTCGGCCTGGTACTTGTTGGTGGCCGGGTCGACAAACGCCACATTGTCCAGCAGCCACACGCTGTCCTTGTCGGTGATGGGCTGCGGGGCCGGGTTCTTGGGCCCCAGGTAGCTCAAGAGGTCGGCGACGCGCGACGACTCGGCTGATGCACTGGACACCGACTGCAACAAGCGGCCGCCCGACGCGAGCAGGGACGACGGGCTGAGCGACATGGGCGCCGGGCGGTCGTGTTCTTCGCCAGTCAGGAACCCCCACACGCGGCTGCGGTCGGGCAGCGCAGCCTCGAGCTCTGAGAAGCGACGCTGCTCGCGCGTGAGCTGCTGCAGGCGGTGGATGTTGGCAGCGGCCGGGTGGAGGTGGAGGTAGGACTGCGCAGACTGGGCAATGGACGAGTCCCCGACAAGGTCGGTCAGTTTTTGCACGACGTGGGAGGCGGCGTCGGTGGCGGCCGCGCGGACGGACCGGTCCGTCGTGCCGTCGTCGGAGCTGGAGGACATTTTTAATGGCGCGGTCGGCGACTGGGAGGCTAAATTTGGGTGCAAGATGGGCGTTGTCTTTCCCTGTGTTTATTTTCTTTTAAAAAAATCTCAGCGACGTGTTGATGTTTGTCGCAGATGAAACGTGAAAAAGGATGCGGCTGTCGGCTGTTATGAGATGCTGATCACTGGCGGGGAAAAAGCAGGGCGTTTGGGAGGCTTGCGAGGGCGCGCGTGAGAGGTGATGTAGGGGGAGGTGGGCGAGCCGTGTCTTCTTTTCTCCTCCTTCTTTCCGTCGGATATTGTGCTCTTCTCCTGGACAGGACATCGTCGCCCACGACCCGGGAACTCGGCAGCCTTTTCATGCTCTGTGGAGAACGAGCAGCGAGGCACAGGAGCATACAATACAAATCAAAGGGGAATAGTCCGGATCCATTACGAGGCGTTCATTAGACGTTCATCAGACAGACGTTCTTTTCCTGGACACAGCTTCTTCAGCTGAGAAGAAAAACAATATCTCACTGCATTTCACATTTCTTTATCGCAACTTCATTGGCTTACACCTTCTGTTACATCCCATACTCTTGGCCTTGTGCTGTTCTTTTCTTGGCTTCATGGTACCGTCAGCTGACGTTGTCCACGAGCAGCCTCATGCGCGTGCATATTCTGTGCAGAACCCCCAACCAATGCAGCCTACAGGAGGGCATTTGCGACCGACGTCTAGGTCCAAGCAACAGCCAATGGGTGGGCTTCTAGTATCGTACAGAGTATGCGTAGGGCGGATGGGGTGTGGATGGGGAGGGGAAGAGACTCAACAAAAGAGAAAAAGAAAGAAAAAAAAGGCATGGGATTGTGCAGCTGAGTCTTCGTGCAAGTGGAGCGCGGGTCAGAAGTGAGGAAAGGTGAGGGGAAAGACGTTCGTATTTGTTCTGGATTTCGCTCAAGACAAGGATTCCTGTCAGCTGAGGAGAAGTCAGTTTCGGCCTCTCAGGGTGGTGTGGACTGCTCTTTCCATGAACGGGTAGGTATTATGTTAAAGCACCATAAAGGGGCAGAAAGCCTGGAAAAGGGTGTCAAGTGCTTGGGATACAGTGTCAGGCTGGCCAGATCACAAGGCAGCCTTTTCCTTTTCCTGGGGGCTCATGGCTTGCACTTGACTTGTGGGGCAGTGCTGTCATACGGAGCGGGATTTGGCAGAAGTGTGTGGCAGCCTTGCCTTTGACACGACAAACAGACGTGAACGTCGTAATACCACGTCGGTTGGTTCACTTCTTCTCTGTGGTTAAAACGCGGAAAAGAAGAAAAGAAAAGAAAAGAAAAGAAAACCGAAAAAAAAGATAAAAGGTTTGCTCTTTGATTTTAGTACGGCCGAGTCTATTTTGTGAATTTGTGGTTTCGCTTTTCGTTTCGTAGAAAGAAAGCGGGAGGGCCGCGCCCGCATGCTGTTGAATGTTTGATATATCTCGATGCAGCTTCTGCCGCTGCCGTCTTTCTGTCCTCGCTCGTCTTCTCGTTCGCTGCCTCACTCGCCCCTCGCCCGTGCTTCGCACAGGCTCGATCTCGTGCTCGCGGGCCTACGCCTTGACCTACGCCTTGATGACCATGTCCTCACGGTCCTGGCCCGTGCCAATGTAGGCCACCTTGGCGCCCACAAACTTCTCGATAAAGTCAATGTACTTTTGTGCCTGGGCGGCAGCGCGTTCCAGTCGCGCACGCCCTCGGTCGACGTCTGCCAGCCCTCAAAGTCCGTGTACTCGACCTCGTACGTGGCGAGCTCCTCGAGGCTCGACGGGAACGTCGTCACCTTCTTGCCGTCGGGGGTGATGTAGGCCGTGGCCACGCGGATCGTTGGAACGTGTCGAGGACGTCCACTGGAGAAGTCAGTTTGTCTCGTCTTCTTTATCTTCTCTGTCCTCGTCTTTGTCTTCTCCGTCTTGGTCTTCTTCTTCTTCTTCTTTTCAGTCAAAGAGGAGACTTACACTTTGTCAGGTTGATGGTGGTGTAGTGGTTGACGGCCATGGAGTACTTGAGCACGACCAGATCCAGCCAGCCGCACCGTCTCCGCCGGCCCGTCGAGACGCCCTGGTTGTTGGGTTCTTGGTTAGCACAGTGTCTCTCTCTCTCTCTCCCTTAATCCCAAAAACACAGCGCTACTCACAATCTCGCCGCCAATGTCCTGCAGCTTGGTGCCGACATCGTTGAGCTGCTCCGTCGGGAAGGGGCCGCCGCCGACGCGCGTCGTGTATGCTTTTACGACGGCGATGACGTTCTTGAGGTTGAAGGGGCTCAGCGCCAGGCCCTGGATGCAGCCGCCCAGGCCCGTGTTGGACGACGTGACGTAGGGGTACGTGCCGTAGTCAATGTCGAGCACTGTTTTGTGTAATGTCAGCGTGCTCCTTTTCTTTTCTTCTTTTCTTCTTTTCTTCCGGTCCTTCGGCCCGAGGTGTCGTGCGAGATGTCGTGCCCGAGGTGTCGGTGTCGCCGTGACTTACTCAGTGCCTGCGATCCCTCCACCAGAATCGACTTGTTCTGCTCCTGCGCCGTGGACATGTACTCGACCGCATCCACAATGTACGCCGCAGCTTCTCCTTGTAGCCGGCGTAGTTGGCCAGCTCCGCCTCGACGTCGTACTGCAGCAGATCGCCGTAGCGCTGGCGGTAGCCGTCGGCCAGCTGGCGCAGTTTCCGCTCAAACGAGTCACTGTAGAGGTCGATGACGCGCAGGCCGTCGCGCGAGGCCTTGTTGCTGTAGGACGGGCCGATGCCGCGCTTGGTGGTGCCGATCTGCTCGGAGCCGAGCTTGACCTCGGCCAGGCCGTCGACGGCGGCGTGCAGCATAAAGTTGAGGTGGCAGCGCGAGCTGACGTGGATGCGGCGGTGGACGTCGGGCACGCCCTTGGCCTCGAGGTCGCCGAGCTCCTTGAAAAAAGGCCTCGGCGTTGAAGACGACGCTGGAGCCGATGAGGTTGTCGGTCTTGGGGTTGATCAGGCCGGAGGCTGTGAGGGGGGGGGAAGGGAGGGAAAAAAGAAAAAAAAAGAGTCAGCACGGGGTGGGCGTGGTTGGAGTCGGATAGAGATGGGACAGAGAAAGAACAACAACATACGCAGCAGGTGGAAGCTAGAGCGCAAAGAAAGCAATGTCAGTCACTTGTCCTCACTTGTCCTCGAAGGTCACCGTCCTTTATCTTCTTATCGTGGTGTCTTTGCCTGGACAGTGGGCCGAAAAGCGATCTCCGGGCAGCGCCCCGTTGCGACAGCTCGCGCCGATGCTGCGACGACACCGCCCCGGCCCGTTGCATCGCAGCCCACCGTCCAGTCCACACCGACAGTGTCGCCTGTATATCAAAGTGGGAGGATTCGCTACCTGTAGCTCTTGCCGCCGGTCCTGTTGAAGAGGAGAGGGCACAATGCCCCACCTTGTCAGCCTCGTCTCAGATTGCGCGCAACGCGCAGTCGTCTGGTCTCTCGTCGCCCGACGTGCTCACTTGATCGAGTGGCCGGCATTGTGGCCGCCAGCAGCGCGCGCGCAAATGTCAAACGCGTCCGTCGAGAGGAGGTGGTCCGTCAGTTTGCCTTTCTGTCGGGGGAGAGAAAAAGAGGTCAGGTTAGAGGGGGGTGTATTCGAGTATTCGAGAGATGGAGATAGCGCAAAGCGGGACGTGCGCCGTGGTACGCCGGGGGAGTACATACACCTTCGTCTCCTAGAACGAGGCACAAAAGCGCATGTCAGTATTGTCCTAGACACAAAAAAGACCATGCACCCCTTCTCCAGGGCCAATGGCTGCGTGGCGAGGGGGGAGAGGCTGCCGTGTCGTGATGCAGCTGCGCTGAGCGCGATCGGAGCACCGCGAGGAGGGGAAACAGAAAAAGGCAGCGCACGTACCCCATTGGGAGCCGAGAATAATGGTCGCCATGGCTGTGGTCGAGGGTGATATGGTGTTTTGTCGCGGGAGACGACAAAAAGGTATGGATCGAGAAAAAGATCGAAATCGCCAAACCGAAGAAAGGAAGAAAAAACCAAAAGAAGAAGGAGAAAAAGAGAGGAAAAGGAAGGAGCCACCGGTCGCTCGGGCGGCCGCCAACTTAAAAATAATCGATGCTAATTTTTTCGGTATTATTTTTCGATTTTTTTTTCTTTCTTGCCAAAAGACTCGCCTGTCACTCGCCAATCGCCTAGCCTTGTTTGCGCGGTTTACGACTGCGCAGGCACTTCCAGTTGACTCACGTTTTCTTTTCTAGCGGGGGAGGGGCAGTTTTGGCTCGTTCTGGGCCCTGTTGCTCGGCTAGAATGACCTTTGCGACAGCGGATTTAAATAAAATAGCAAAAATAAATGCAAAATGCCGTGCGGTTAGCGCAAGAGCAAACCGCTGCCAAAAACTTCCCCGGCAGCCGACGAACGCACCTTCCTCGGCGAAAAACGACGGCAACAGCGCGGCAGAGACGGCACACTCGTCCGCAAAAGACGCGCATCGCCAATATGCAAAACGGGAAGGAACGGGACGACGGCGATGACGGCAGAAAAGATGCTGATGCTCCTTTTAAATGTGACTCCTTCTTTTCTCCGTCTTATTTTCCACGCCATGGTTTGCGACTCATTGCTCTTTACGGGATTTCATCGGATGCAATGTCGGGTGAAGAGTGACGCAGACTCTGCAGTGACGGCCAAACAGCCGCTTGCCGGACAATTTCTGGCTGCGTTATTCCTCGGCAACATCTATTTCATGTCGGCGTCACTGCAAGTCACGGCTACATGCTTTATGACATGCCCCCGAAGATAATATAAAAGTTATTTGTCAGACTATGGAGCACGGTGTATTACAGCAGGCAATGGCTGCCAAAGGGTAATAAGAGGTATTATTTCATTTGATATTTGGTGTGAGAGTAAAGACAACCATAACCGTCTGGAGACAAAATATATATACAGGCATTCCTTTGAATCTCTGCTTTTTAAACCATTCTTTAATGCCGTATGCCTCAGAGGCGGGGCGCCGAAAAGGGGAAAGTAAACAAGATGGAGCAGTGCCGTCCGTTTGGCAGTTCTGATTATTTGGTTCTTGTATGCTTGCTGCCAGGCAGCTCATGAACAATGGTGGTACTTGAACATATTGTGACGAGTACCGTTGCACTCGTGTTGGTGTTGCTCTACTCGCAAAGATCCGCTGCCTGACTTGGGCTTTGTGCGAGTGGCCTGATTCTTTCAGGTTTGAGACCCTGGTCCATTTGTGAGGCTGTATTCGACTGTAGGCCTCTGTTTCTGGGTGTTAGTAATACCGTCCATGTGGGCTTTTAGACAAATGCCGGCGTGTCTGGATATACCGTTGCTGAAAGTCGTCAGCCATTCGACGAAGCTGTTTTGATATCCACCCAGCATATTCCGACGGGCATGCGTTTGTAAAGTCGACGGCTGTTAACTCGGGTTCTTTTTCAAGATTCCCCTGCAGGTGATTTGATCTTTCGAATAGCTTTGCATCGTGCCAAGGTGATGGCTACTTCAGACAGTGTTCGGAGTTGCCGGTCTTGATACTGTCAAGTTGGTCTCAAAGCGGAGGGAAGGTGCTTTCATGTCGAAGCAAAATACTTGTGGATACGAGGGTATGGGGCGGTCTAAAGAGAAGAACAGGACAGAGTTAGCAGGAGAATATCAAAGTGTGACGATGTAAAGGTAAGACCACATACAAAGTTGTGCTTGGTCTTTCACCGCTTGACTCAAAGAGGACACTTTTTTGGGGTAGGTAATTCCAAAAATGTGATCATGGTGGTGGATGCAACGTTTTGCGTATGATTTAATGGATGTGGTCAGCAGCAAAGCAAGTGTCCTTTTGTGGCGACGTCGACAAATATCAGAGGTGGACTGTTGAGACATGAATGGGTGGCGTTAGTGTTGGAGGTCGCGTTTTGGATGTCATTTTGGCCTGCAAACTGTGCCGCAGACTGCTGTGCTCATTCATTACCTGTCTCTGCAACGAGAGGATGAGCCAAGTCCAAATGGATAATACTTGAGAACTACTTGAGAACCGTGTCAGCCCAGCAGAAGCTTGAGACGCTCTTCGTACTCTGCGTTGCCCCTCAACAAAGTCATGATCTGTTACTTACTGCCAAAGTGAGGCAAGTGATGCGAGGGCAGTGTCGTTCTTGTTGGTCATTTTATCGTCTTTGTGGACTTTGGTGGTATGTGGCATGGTAGAGGACAGCACAGGTCTGTAATGGACTTCGATGCATCCGATACTGCTCTGCTGATCGGCGTAGTCTCAAGACAATGTCGTGTTGTCCATGTTGTCTAGGGCAGGCATCTGTTGTTTCTATAATGTCTGCCAAGGTATCTTGCCCTGCTCAGGGTGGCGAACGAAAAAATTTGTCAAAGTAGGGAAGGTCTTATGGACAGAAAACTAAAGTCCCAGCAGGGCATGGTGTGGTTCTTATAAGCTGCTCCCTTTCGAGAAAAAAAACTCTCTGATTTGTCCAAGGCAGCAGCACTGTTATGACACCTTTTGTGGTCTATGAGCAAACCTCGTCATTCAGGGGCGCCACAAAATCGGAATATGCGATACTTCAAAAGGACCAGTCTCGTCCCGTCTGGCATGGGCTGATATGAAGACTGTGAGATGGGCCACAAACGAAATGAACTCAAGACCAGTCTCGTCTCTGGCATGGCTGATGAGACTGTGAGATGAATATCGACGTGGAGTGATAGTGGCCCTGAAAGCCAAACCTCTCAGGCTTCATGGTGGACCCGAAGCTCTCGCCCAATGCTTCCGTTTCGCTTTCTGTCAAACGGCAGCAGCCCTTACAATCCGCAAACAAAGATCTCATTTTTCGAGTGAGTCAAGTAGCGTACATGGTGAGAAAAGTAGAGGCATGCTGTAGATATAAAGCGACACGTTCTTTGGTAACTGACTCGGAGCAGGAAAATCTAGTGTTTTTCATTGGTTGTTTTTTCCCCTGCAAGAGATACGATATTTTTCGTCTCCATTCGTCTTTTCTTCGCAAACAATAAACTGGAGGCACACAGCATTGTGTTCCTGCGACCAGCCTACTAGCGCTGCCCACGGCGTTGCTTGTTTTCCGCTATCGCGTTTGCAATGTTCTCCTATCGTGGCATGCTGCCGCTCTCGTCGTGGCTCGCCCACTTTCGTCACACTTGACGACCAGGACGGCATCAACTCTTGGTCGGAAGCGTTCCCGGTCGGGGTGTACACCGAGCTCGAGGTCCTTCGCCTAGATCACAGAACTAAGGAGCCTCAGATTTCAAAGCTCAGTATGCCGTCCACATCCCCTACGGCTGGCCATCGGGCTATTGAAGCATCTGTCTCATCCTGTTCTCTCCATAGGAGCGGCAACGAGCTTTTTGTCTACAAAGCGCGTCTCCGCGTCGTTCTTTGAGCTTTCACAGGAGCTTGCTGCGACGTTTCGCGGCGAGGACCGCCTGCGTATGCACATTGATCACAACAAGGAAGAGCGCATGCTCGCGTCTATCCGTACTTTCGAGACACTCTCCTTGGGCTGCTTCAAAAAGATGTCGCTTTCCCGCCCGCCGAGCGACCGAAAATACTACGCGCAACTGCAGAAGCCATCCATGCTATGCACAGCCAAGGCTCGGTTCACCTGGGTAGGATAGTCGCGTGCAAAACACTGTTTTGATGAGTGTAATTAACTCACCGCCCTCGACGACGACAGATGTGAAGCCCGACAACATCCTGGTGGACTGGGAGGCGGACGACACCGGACACAAGACGGTGGCCAGAGCCGCCTTGGTCGACTTTGACCTTGCCTTCACCCCCGCCGGGGAAGCGGCTGGACATGCCCTACCCGCTGGCAACGTCATGTGGCGCAAGCCTGGAAGGGCAGACGGGCAAGGGCATGACGTCGGCCTCGGATGTCTTTTTCGTTTGGTCTCGTGGTATGTGGCAATGGCACTCGGCGAAGATGAGCATGTCGTATTGCATCGCGGATATTGACGTTTGTTTTTTATGTGGACAGTGTATTTACGCGCTGGGCAGCGGCGACATGCTGCTAGGACAACGTGGACGAGCTCGCCAAGAATCAGCATACCACCGGGTCAGGAGTATTCTTGACGTCTGGCCACTTTTCTTACTTTGGCCCTGCAAACCGCGCGGGCCTGCTGTAAGCAGGTCGGCGACGTAGGTCGGTGCAAGGCTCTGCGCGGCGTGTCGGCGGCGGCCAGACAAAGTCTTGCGGGACAATCCGGGGCTCCGTTTCACAGAATGGGGGCAAGGGTCCTCGGGCCGGCGGCCAGTGGAACCTCATATCGCATGAACCAAACCCGGACCCGACAGCGCGGACTGAACTGATGGAGCAGGGTTCTGGCACATCCGTGGTGGCAAGACAGAAGAAAGAAGAAAGAAGAAACTGCTGTAGCATTGCCTACAAAGCCCTAAGAATTGTAGCGGATGGGTGACTGTGGGAACCACTACTCAATACAAGAATATAGAAAGCCTCTCAGCTTCGTAGCCAAACAAATATATATTTTAAACTGTACACGTACACCTCTGCGTATCACTTACAACGTCTATGGCCTAGTTTGACCTATCTGTCCCATTCCCTGCCGCCTCACCTCACATCTTGGGGCCTGGCGCCCGCAAGATGCCTGCTGCGTCATGCTGGCCACCATGCGCCCCTCGCGTCCCACAGCACATTTTCCGAGTACGTGCGCCCGGCATCGGCTGTCCCGGTCATGGACATGGCGCAGGTGCCATTTGCGCAGGTCGACATTGGGCTGAAAGATGCGCAGCGCAAGGTCCAGCGACGAGCAGGCGCCGGCGTCGTCGAGGAAGCGATGGTCGTACGCGAGCGGCAGAAAGGACAGCGCGGCGTCCATGACAAACGCGAGAGAGGCCCACTGCGCGGCGTCGCTCTCTTGCTCTTGGCTGTCGCGGTTGCGCCTTGCCGCAACACACGCCCGACCACTTGGACGTGATGGGCAGGTCGTCTTGCGTCGTCGCGACCTTTTTGATCACGCCCGCCAGGTTCTGCGCCGAAGATGCCCTGGGGCATGTCTCGGTTCTCGAAGAAGTTGTGGAGGGGGGCAAAGGTCTTGACGGCCAGGGCGGCCACGGTCCGGCCGATGGTCTTGTTGCAAGGTGGTCGGCAATCTGCTGCTCCCACGATAGGCAGGCGGCGGGCGGTGCAGCATCAAAGCGCTGCACGGGCGGCGTGCTGTACTGGTAGTAGGCTGCTCGACGACGTGGAAGTCCATGAGCAGGTCGAGGCAGACGCGCTCTTTTCCGTTTTGGTCCTGGAGGACCTGCACGCGCCGCGTCGCAAAGGACTTGGTTGTCGCGGGTGCGGTCGACGCGGACGCGGACGGGGGACGCGGTGCCAAGCCGGGCCCAGGAAGTGGCCGAGCACGATAGAGCTTGTGCGTCGGTTGCACGGTGTGCGCGGCGGCCGTGACGGCCATGCCGAGGGGGACCCGCATAGGCAATGGGCGCCGCGTTGCCCATGCGGAGCGGGCATGGACGCTCTCAAAGAGGCAGCCGTCGCTGCCGACGGCTTGACGGCGAGCTGCTCGGCCATGGCGGGCAAAGTCTTTTTGGGAATCCATGCCGGATGTCTGTATGTGTGTATGTGTGTATGTGTGTTAGTGTGTATGCTGTGTAATGGTTGTTCGGTGTATGTGTGTACGCTGTATGTCTGTATGCTGTATGTCGTATGTCCGCAGGCCGGGGCTAGTAATATAAAATAAAATAAATTAAAAAATAGAACGACAAGGGCGAGGCACAAGATTCACAGGGAGACTTGTGCACAGCAGAGCCGAGGTAGTGGGCGGGGACGTCTCAGGCGGCTTTTGGTGATTTGGGGCTCATTTGCGGCCCGACATATATTAATAATCGATCGCGGATCGCCGCCGTGGCTAGCTGACGGTAGTGCTGTTGGTTCCTCCGGTGTATAGAGGAGAATATGGGGTCCCCGTGGGCGGCGCCGATTAGCCGGCTGCCCCCGTAAGCTGATCGAAATGCTGCAGAGGCAAATTTTGTGTGTCAAATTGTTAATACAAAAAGGGCCAGGGCCGGATCCTACTATTGCTGACCTGATTCGTGTTCTTCGTAGTCTGGATTATTCTGACATGTCGTAGTTTAACACGTGAGATTATCGGCTATGGGAGAGGGTGAGAAGCCAAGTGGCCTGCGGGTGAAGTTGAACCTGTGGAAGGCTCACATGTGCAAAAGAAGAGCTTGCCTCTGTTTGGAAAGGACGACAACTGGCAACGGTTCCTTGGGCACGGTTCGTGGTTGTCGACGAGCAAACGCATGGTGTGTCATTGCCGGCCGGGCGGAAAACGGCAGTCCTTCGGCACATCGTTCAAGCTTCACAAAGGCCTTTTGGGAGCAGAAGGAAGGAAGAGAGACGGGCCAAATTTCCTGGCTGCCAGCCAGGCCGGTGGCTGGGTGACTGTGGCGTGTACCGGATCCGCTGCGAGGAGATGAGGAGATTACCGCGACGTGAATTGTAAGATCAGGGACGAGGAGGAGATAGGATGACGGCACAAAGAGAGGCATAGATAACAAGGACAATGGCAGCAGGATCCAGCTTCGACTCCCATGCTCGGACCCCAGCTCGGGACCCAGCTCGGGACTCCAATCTGTCGCATGCCCCCATTTCTGTCGTGTCCATCTGACTGGCAAAAGGAGACAGAACGGCAGTGCCGAGACAAGATGTTTGCCGACTTTGAACTTCTATTTCTAATCGGCCGGAACCATGCTTCGGTGCTCTAGCGGCCCCGGGAAGAGACGCATCGCACGGAAAGGGAAAGGGCAAAACAGCAGCTCTGCTCCGCGCAAGAAACAAAAAGGCGACACGGGACCCGCGCATAAGGCACAGCGCACGACGCCTTTCACCTGCACATACACATCCTCGCGCAGCACGCTGGCCTGGGAGTTACCCGCTGCGTTGGCCGGTTGATCGGACAATGGGCGAGATCCCACCGGCGTGGACGCCGGCTAATCCATCATCGAGAGTACAATGTTCACGGGCAACGAGGGTGGCGTTCAGCGCCGTGCAGCCACGGACGGTATGCACAAGCGCATGGAGTTATTGTATTGTTAGAGCTACGGCAGAGGTGACGAAGGCACTCGTCGTGTCCGAGAAGATGGCCGTGGCGGTTGTCTTGAACTGAATGTACGGCCCTGGTAGAAGCATTGAGCAGCGGATAGACC
Source organism: Sporothrix curviconia (assembly GCA_016097085.2). Lineage (NCBI taxonomy): Eukaryota > Fungi > Ascomycota > Sordariomycetes > Ophiostomatales > Ophiostomataceae > Sporothrix > Sporothrix curviconia. The sequence goes on along the minus strand of JADMNF010000094.1, from coordinate 63,720 downwards.
TAATTCTAGATTTGTTTGTTGTCAAGAGAAATGCTTTATTTATTATTTTACTAGTTCTTGACAGCAGGGATAAGGTACGTCTCATCCTTGGTGCATTTTGGTGCGTTTTGGCATTTGGAGTCTTTGCTGCGGCGCGTGTACTAATAAAATCCCTATACTCGTCATATGGCGTGCGCGCTGTTTTCATTCTCCGCTAACTGCCTTCCTATCTCTGTTTGTGCGTCTGCGCAGAGGGGGACTGGGACTGCATTTCGTTTCCATTTCGTTCCATTCGTTTGCTGCCTTTCCTACTATTTCCAGCCATGCATCTGCCTGCGGCCTCGTGTTAACGTCCTGTGAATCGTCGCTGTGCAATTCGACCGCTGGAGCCATTTTTTTCAATCCGCAGCGCGGTCCGCGTTACAATGTGGATTGCTCCTACCAGCACCGACTGTGTGCCGAGCCTCGTTCGGTACCTTCGGTGGCTGTACCTGTGCGCGGCCTGCGGTATCTGGCTGCCGGCGACGCGCACGGTCTGCCTGGACCAGGTTCTATGCGACGTAGCCTTGCGCAGTGCTGGCTGCGCGCGCGGCCGCGGCGTCGAGCTGCTGGGTCTTTTTATCTTGTACGGCGCCGAGCCGGGGCACGCCGGTGCCGACCGACTGGAGCGAGTACGGGTGGGGCACGCCGGCGTGTGAGCGCGTGCTCGACTACGGCCATCGCGCGCACCCGCGACACGGCCTAGCTGCTGCGACGTGGCCATTGGGGGCCGAACCCCGGCAGGGCTGTGCCGCGCTCACGAAAGACGACCCGGGCTTGCTGTGGATCTGGTGCCGCACCATGCGATCGTGCGCGGCCCGGCTAGAGGGCACGGCCGCGCGTGGGCCTTCCACGGTGACCCGTGCACGGGCTGGGGACGGGCGTAGCTGCTGGCCGGTAGGTGCACCGCACAGATCACCAACACGACAACGATGACGACGAGCACCACGGGCCGCCCAACAGAGTCCACCGTGGCCATTGGGACAGCGACACACAGGCCCAGACGACGACGCGGCAGTACACGCTGGCCGAGCGCAGTCTTGTCGATGTGACGCCGCGCGTCCGCGAGGATTGATGGCTCGACGTGGACTTGACTGCAGACACAGACGACACAGACGCACAGACGCACATCGTGTTTGCCGATCTACCAGGTCCCGCTCGGGCGGCACGCACGCAGCAGCCGCCGGGCGCCGTGGCCGGGCCGCAGACGCCGCCTGCGGACTACGTGCACAACGGCTCGTGGACGGTGGACCACTTCTCGCCGCGGGCGGCGCTCGCGCTCAGGCCGCGTTCTGGGAGCAGCACCTGCTGGCCAACGGCACGCCGCGAGCAGCTGCGGGCAGGTGGGCGCGCTGTGCCTGGGAACAGCGTCGAGATCCAACCCCAACGTGTACTGGACGCCCAGCCTGCCCTGCCCGCCGCCACGGCTACGCGCTGGCCGCGTACTACCCGCTGCTCTTCCACGACAACAGCCTGACCAACCACTTTGCCGACCGCTTTGTCACCGACGAGCCCGACGCCGGCCACAGCCACGTCGCCGCGTACCGCATGGTCCTGGCGACAAGTACGCCGAGTACCTCGACGCCCTGCGCGCCTGGGCCAACCGCGAGCTGGGCGTGGCCTGGTCCGCGCAGATCGGCTACAACATGGCCGTCGACATGCCGTCGCTCGTGGCCAAGGCCGACATCCCCGAGTGCGAGGACCTGGCCTTTGGCAGCAACATTGACGCCTACCGCCAGTTTTCCGCGCCCGCGCTCTGGCCGGCCGGCCCGTCGTCTCCGCCGAGTGGCGCCCAGCTGGGCCAGGCGTTCCAGATGACGCTGCCGCGCTGGCTGCCGCTGCTGCACCGCCTGTTTGCCGGCGGCGTCAACGCCGTCGTGCTGGCACGGCCTGCCCTACTCGGGCGCCTATCCCAGCACCCACCTGGCCCGGCTACGTGCCCTTTACCTATGCGTGGTCCGACATGCTGGGCCGCCAGCAGCCCGCCTGGGACCACATCAAGGAGCCCTTCTTCGACTACCTGGCGCGCACCATGTACCTCCTGCAGCAGGGCATCCCCCGCTCGACGTGGCGTTTTTACCAGCACCGCACCAGCTACAAGCGGCCCGCAACGGGCTACGAGCCCGGGGATCTGCTGGCCGCCGGCTACACTATGGCTACCTGGACCCGCAGACACTGGCATCCTCCGGCGATGGTGGCGGCGGTGCTGCTGGTTGCTGCTGCGGTCGTCAAAGACGGCGTGCTCGCGCCCGACCGGCGAGGCGTAACAAGGCACTCCTGGTCCGTGGCAGCGACACCATCCCGACCGTGCAGGCCGCGGACACGCCTCGCTCAGCACGCGCACGCCGGGCTGCCCGTCGTCTTTGCCGGCGGTCTCCCGTCGTTCTTGGGAGGCCCCGCGGCCACCACAATGCCGCAGCACGCGCCTACGTCCACCAGACGCTGCATGCCCTGCGCCATCTCCCAAAACGTGCACTTTGTGGCCCGCGAGGACGGACTGGCCGAGGTGCTCCGGTCCATTGGCGTCACGCACGCACAGAGATACTCTCCTCCTCCTCCTCCTCCCCACTGGTGGCCTGTTTGGCGGCAGACGGCAGACAAGCGTGCGCACTACGCCATGCTCTACCACGACGGCGAGGCGCGCAGCAGCGTCTCGGTGGCTTTTGCGTCCACGGGCCGGCCGTACCGCTACGAACGCATCCAGTGGCGCCGTCACGCCGATCAACGTCTATTCGCGACCGCGAACACGACCGTGCTCCGCTTTGAGATTGGCGCCGCAACCAGGCCGTTCTCGTGGGCTTCCACGACGACGAGCCGCCCGCATGGCACGCCACCAAGCGCGTGCGGCCGGCGTCCTGGATGTGCGGAAGCACCGACGGCGGCGGCCTCGCTGCATTGTGCGCTCGTTTGGCCGCGCACAACAGCCAACCCAGAGCGGGCGTGGGTCGAGACGGTCGGACGGTGCTGTCCATCGCATGCCCGCCGTCGAGGCCGCGCCGCTCACGCTCCACGACTGGATCCTCGTCGTCGAGCACTGGGAACCCGACCGACGAGCTGTCCAACAGCGCCGCGGCAAGTGCCGTGCGATGGAACTCCTCCCACCGCCTGGAACCGCCTCGTCTCCTGGCAGCACATTCCCGGCCTGCAAGCACGTGTCTGGGCGCGGCTACTACGCGACGACATTTGCGTGGCCGGGCTCCGCGCGACGGACACGGCGACGGACACGGCGCCCTCCTCTCGCTCGGCCCTGGTAGTCCACACAATGGCCGTGTCCGTCAACGGGCAGGCGCTGCCGCCGCTCGACGCCATGGCCCCCGCCACGCTGGACATCTCGCCGTACCTCGTCGCCGGCGGCCAGAGCAACACGGTCGAGGTGGTCGTGTCCACGACGCTGGCCAACCGCATGGCGCCCATCTGGGACACGCTGCGCACGAGCGGCGCGCCGCCCAGCGGGCTGTTTGGCGCGCCGACCAAGCCGCCGGGCGACGCCGACTCTCGGTCTGCTGGGGCCGGTCCAGGTGATTCCGTACCGGGTGGTCTCTTTGCGGGAGCAGGCGGAGACGGGGCTGGTGAAGCAGGCGGGTGAAGTGTGGTGTTTGGATAAAAGTGGAATTTATGATATGAGCTATGGCTTGCTATATTCCCAGTCGTCCGCCGCAAGTCAGCCAGAAGATTCACACAAGATTCAGTTTTGACTCTTGAGAGAATACACATCGCCATCTCTACACATGAAAGGTGCTAGAAATAAAAGTTTTCCATTTTGTTAGCATGGCATCTTTCAACTCTCCCTTATTTGTATTTTTTCTCCGCTTGCTCATACTTCTTTCTTCTCGCCTCGAGTCTCGGCTCCACGCGCGGTTCTCCTCGCGTCCTCGTGGTCCCCGCGTAACTCAGAGGCTTATCCTCAGGCTTATCCTTCAGGCTTATTCCCTCCTAGCTCGTTCCTCCCGCTAGTCATCTCAACCTGTCATTGTCCATCAAGATACTCCTCAATCTTGGCCACGCCCTGCAGTCGCCTTCCTTGTACCCAGATTCCTTCATCCTTGTCTTAACCCCAACCCTCTGTGAAGCCGCGCCTAGATATCGATTAGCCACGCATCGTTGTTCCCAATCCCACCAATGACCGTTTTCTGGGCTTTCGCATCGCCCCACCACGCCGCCTGCCTTGTGCAGAGTTGTCACAGTCTCTCGCACTTGGTCCGCCCACTGCCGGCGCATGGCCGGCGGGACCTGCCCCAGACACGCGAGGTTAGAAGCCCCATCCCAGCCCTCGCTGACATAGGTTAAGAAAGCAAGCCGCCTACAGGAAACCTAGAAGTGATTCTGGATATGTGACCGGATTGCCGTCTTTGTCCTTCGTCAGAGGCGATCTGCATACTCTTCAAGCCAGACGATTGCCAACTAACCGGATAACAACGGACGCCGCTTTGCGCACTCAGTTGAGCATCGAGACCCGTAAATGGGCCCTCGTAATTCGGTTACCATACGAACCCTCAAAGCCGCCCAGAAAAAGCTTCAGATGACAAGCCGTATCTGGGTAACCCTACTGCCGTCTGCATCGACGGGCGAAGCACGCGATTAGGCATTTCTCGCAATGCATCGTCGGGGTTTTCAAAGGCCCGGCGATCTCAGACGGCGCATACGTGCAAGATCGCCGGCGAGTTGTGAATATAGGCAGCAGCCATATTGATGTTGAACAGGCGGCCGTTGCAGCGGATGGTGGTCTGGCCTTGCCTCGCTGTGCTTCAAGCCGGCATTCAAAATACTTGCGGAAACATGTACTCAGCCAACAGGGGGCGAGCGGTGCCGGACCGGATCGCGTCTGGGGTCGAATGAGGGTAGCACGTCGGGCGCGTGAGCGCGGAAGACTGGCCTGAAAGGTGTGATGAGCCATTGATGGAACGAGTTCCTCTCATCTTCTGCGCTGGTCCTTCGTAGGTTGCCGGGTCTTCTCGTACACAAACTCCCGCTGGGCTGTAGGAAGCGCTGAAGGCGTGCAAGATCGCCGGCGAGTTGTGAATATAGGCAGCAGCCATATTGATGTTGAACAGGCGGCCGTTGCAGCGGATGGTGGTCTGCGTGCACATCGTCGTCGTCGTCGCCGGTGCCGGGTTTGCCTCAAAACACCACCTTGGCTTAGGCAGCGGTGTTTTGCCATTGTACTAAAAGGAGTGCGCGTTTGTACGGCTGTGCTGAGGTTGTAGAGTGTCTTTGAAAAAATAGTGTGTAGGGGACTAAGTTGTCAAAAGTCATGGAATTAACAGCAGGAGAGTTATCAGAAAGTAGCGGGACGAAAGTCCACAGTGGAGAAAGCAAGTAAAGAGGGGCAGAAAAGGCGCTGCCCTGAAAAAAATGAGCGCCCTATTTATTCTGGCCAAGAAAAAGAAGCGAGAGGAATAAGCTCCTGTTTATACAGTGCTGTGAGTATATCTTAATACCACCTCAATAAAGTTAGAAACTCATTTATTTATAACCTTTCGAGATATATTTAAAACGTGTCTCTTAAACTACAAGTTGTTGTGCCTAGAAAAAGGCTCTGTGTCTGTGCTGGCTTGCGATGGAACAGCCAGAGGCACAGCGGGCACAGGGAACACAGGGAGCACATCCACTAAGCAGGATGGAGCAGGGACGGCACAGAAGCACGTCCAAAGAAGGAAATCTTCTGTGAGGTTTCTCGTGTTGTATATTGGAGAAGACAAGAACAGACGACAACGACAACAACGACCACGACCACGCCCACACGAACCACAACGACAACCACCACCACCACAACAACCACAACTACCAGCTGCCCTTGCCCCAGCGGGCCACCGAGGCTCTGTCGTAGGCCTCCTGGCTATACCGCTCCCACTCGTACTTGAGGTTGAACCTGTCCGTCAGGTCCGCCGCCACGCCAGTCTTGAAGCCATAAAACGTGCACGCGCCGACCGGGCCGCCGCCAAAAACGTGCCTTGATCTTGTGCACGCGCGGGCCGTAAAACGAAATGTGGTATTCGTCCTCGTCCGAGCCCAGCTGGATCTCGCTTTGGCTCGTTCCCGCCGCGCCACCGGAGCCCACTTGCGTGAGGGCCGCGTGGGGCGTATTAGAATCCTCGTATCGTCGTCGTCCGTCGTCGTCGTCGGGCTGTCGTTGTACTCGCTGCTGTAGTAGTCACCGTCGTAGGCGTCCGCGTAGGGCGTCGTCGTATCACCCTCGCCCATCGTCTTTCATTACTCGTGTCTTTTACTCAACCGATGGCCGCCATCGTCATCTTCCCGCTTGCGCTTGTTGTTGGTACTGCCGTGGACAGCCCAGCCGCCCTGCCGGCTCTTCGTGCTCTTCATCGGCCGCCTGATGCTAAAGACGCCCTGGACGATGCCAAAGTCAAACCGCGCCGCCAGTAGCCCAAACGGCGAAAGCGACCGGTACACCTTGAGATACATCCTGCGGGCCATGGACGGCCACTCCTTGCTCACGGCAGGGCAAAAGATGCGGTATGTTCCCAGCACGTCCCAGTCGTCGCAGGCATCGAGCGCGGCCGTGCGTCGGTTTGCCAGGGCCGTGCTTGCCGCGGCCGCAGCTGCTGCTTCGGCTGCCTCTGCTGCCGCCGCAGCTTCTGCCTCGCGCTTGCGGAACGCCTTGGTCTCGGCCGTGATCTTCTTGGCTCGGCTGGCGACCGCCGCCTTGGTCCGGCCCAGCACCGTCCAGTACGCGGCCACGTACCCGGCACCGGCCCGTGCACAATCTCCACAAACACATGCGCCGCCTCGGCCAGCCGCTTAATGTTTTGCGAGTATCCCTCGTCGACCTGCTCGTTGTGCACCTCGCCCTTGATGACGGCCACCGCGTCCTTGGCCGGCCGCCCCTGCCGCTGCTTCAGCTCGTCAAAGAAGCGCGTGGGGTTCCTCTTGATCTTGTGCTCGTCGGTCCACTCATTGAGCCACTTGTGCTCGCAGGCCGCGTCGTTCTTGGCCCGGTACATTGCGCGGGCCGTGGCGCACAGGTCCTGGAACACACTGGCCATGGGGTCTGTCGCGTGGCCGCGGAGGCGCTCCTGCATCTTCGGGATGCTGCCGCTGATGGGTAGGCTGCGGAAGAAGCACTGCGCACGCCACCAGTCGGTGGGCTTCTTTGGCGGTGGCCAGGGCTGGTGGACCCGGGCCTGCGGCCTTGGTCAGAACCGGCTCAAGCAGGGGCAAGAAGGACGCGACATCCGCGTCGTGGCCGTGGCCGTGGCGCAGGAGGTTGCGGCCGTCAAAGAAGATCTTGGCGTTGCCCTTGTACGGCACCGGTATGTCGCCGATAATGGGCGGCCATTCGCCTGCCATGGTTGTAGAAAGGTCAGCGTTGCAGGGAAAGAGACAGCAAAATCGAGTTTCGATGATGGACCAAGAATAGGACGACAATAACGACGAAACAGTTCGTCTACGACTAAGCCACTCCTCTCGTTTAAATGAGCCCAGCACAAATTGTGGGGCATATGATACGCTAAAGAGACCCCTGACCGTTGTAGATACTTGATGTATTATGCAGTACGGAGTATCGTACAGTAAATAAGCCTTGACGCTGCCGGTTAGGAGGTATCGTTAACGGGACATACGGCGAAGGCACAAGCGAGGGCCATATTCAGATTGGCTCCGACAGCAGCAGCTTTGAGATTTCATTCTACGGCCCGAATGTGGCCGGCGTCAAGGGCACATTTAGCGCCAGCGGTGTCGGCACGTTTAACGGTGTCAAGGTCAGCAAAGGGAACGGCCTGCATGGCAACGGCGGTTTCGACTTGCACCAGGAATGGCCAGCAGGCGTACGACTGCGCCTCGGGCGCCCGCTGGGGCAAGACCAGCTGGTGGTGAGGTGGGAGGTGAGGTGTGATGTACAAAGGTTTTTATTTATTTGCTTATTTGTGGACAAGTTTGATCATGTCGATTTCTTTTATGAAAACGCACTGCCTTTGGTTATTTAACGTGTGCCTTGCACGTAATATAAACTTAATTTAAATAATATTTTTTTAATTTAAAAAAACTAATATTGAATCAGGATAGGAAGATCATACCCGTGTTCCTCGCTCATACTCTTTTCGCAACAACATGCTTGTTCGATTCTTTCTGTCTGTGTTCGCCTTCTCGATCGCCCCCTTTTCTCTTCGCTCCGCCTTCCTGCGCTTTGACCAGAGTGTGGCTGAAAAGCCACATGATCGGAACCCTACCCTCTCAGCCCTGCCTGCCTGGCCCAACTCAATATATAAAGTCCGTTCGGTTATTATATAATTATTAAATATACCGTCACGTAAAAAAAATTATCAATTGAGTAACTGACGCAGCTGCGTCGGCCATACCAACGCAGGAGAACTCTGCGAGAAAGTCTGCACCGGAACGGAATACACAGCGCGCGCAGGGTATCTGGTCGGCGGTCAGTCGGGTTTTAATAAGAGAATAAAAACACAAAAAAATCTGACAAAAGAAAATTACTCACGCGCCCAACGGTCGGCTTGGGGTCGAGGCCCCACGGCTTCTATTCATCGAATACAAACAAACCACATAGCTCGTCCTCGCCGTACTGGCGAGTAGTATCGATGTCAGGAGCTGCGGTCATTGTCAGAGATTGGTTGGTAGTCGAATGGCAAGCGAGATGAGAAAAAATGATGGTGCTGAGGATGGCAATCGCTAAAAGCGAAAAGTCCAAGGATCACGGAGCTTGCCCCTGTAAATTTCGCCCGGTAATCTTTCACGTACTTTAACCATGCCCTTGTTTTCATATAACCCATGGCACGGCGGCGCATGAGCACTTCATTGTGCTCCGCTTTGGGGATGTTTTTCGAGACTGAGGTTTGGCTTGCCCGAGTGTCCCCAAGATCACATCTGATAGTTTCAACTTTGTCCTTTGTTTATGTAACAAATGCCTGTCAACCCGGCTCCTTCACGATCCTATCGACTAGGTGGAGAATATTAATTAAAGTTTTAAGCTTAAGAAATATTAATATATAATATCCTCGACCGTTTTATCGTTAAAATCGTAAATATAAATTAACTGTTTTATTATATCCTCGATCGAATATAACGGAAAGTATATTATACGGAAGTAATATCTTCCGGTTATGAACAGCTTTGTCAGCCGCCCCGACAACTGCCGGATTTATTTGTTGAAAAGGCGACCCTTCTAGCTGGCCGCGATATTGTATGGCGTCAATAAAGTTGTTGGTTTTTTTCGAGATGGAGAATCCATGATTTCCCAGGTCATCTTCATCGCCCGTCGTGCTTTTCAAAAGAAACAATGTGGCCGTTCTTTCCATTCGCTATACGCCTCCACTGCCGTCAGCCGTCGAGTAGACATGCTCGCTGGCTGTTGGTTGTCATGAGTTTAATAAAATCAACAGCGCTTCCTTTAGCCAGTCCCGCCATTGGGAGAGGACGTTGACGTTGATATTTGATCACTGCATGCAGCGTGAGGACGTGCCTCTGCTCTTCTTGTAGTTGACACATGCTGGTTCTGGTCTCCCTGGTCAACAATGGGAACGTGTTCAACTGAAACGAGCAGAGGATAATTGGGTCGACGGCATACAGAGCTGCGAAATAGAAGCGGCGCCAGATTTCTTTGGTGCGTGGTAGTCGGCGGCCCGGTACAGCCGGAGCTCATTGTCGTTGTTGCTCGAGCCTGCGGTGATGCGTCGTGATTGTCTGCCGGCGCGCTTGAGCATCGCTCTTGTCGCGTGTTTTGCACCATGATGAGGCCATTTCGCTCTCCGGAAGCATTCTCACCGTCTTCTGGGCACTCTCCATGAGCCAATGCTTTGGTGCGGAGTTTCGGGTTTGAATAATTTCAAGAAAAAAAAGAAAAAGAAAAGAAAAGAGATAAAAAAAAAACTACCAAAAACGTACTTCCTCGCCCACTTCATCACCTTCCACTTTAGTGTCTTTCCTCTGATGCCAAAGACGGGCGGCAGCGGGGAGGACAACATGCACGCGGCATTCGCCGGCGATGATCGGCGCTGTAATCCCGCGGACGGGATGGCCGCACCCGGTAAAAGCGAGAGTATAACGGCACGACGGGCAATGGGCCGGGCGCGCAGGGATGGCCGTGTCGAACAACTGGTGGGCGCAAGGCTGGCATACAAGATGGCCGCACGGAAATACAACGGCAGGCCGTATGCAGGCCGAACGGGGGTGTCGTTCGTCCCGTTGCCTGTGAGCCGGCCTGTCCATTCCGTCGGCAAACCACGGGTGGCGATGTGGGCAATCGACATGTTGTTGTAGCAGATGGCACACGCGGCTTTGGGCGGGGGTTATCATCGTACCGCTGCGCTCGGAGGTTGAACTAAGATATTCTCCGGCTCTGCATCGTACCAGCCGTGCTAATCGTATACGCGGGCGCCGGGGGGGTAGCCGCCAAGGGGCGCGGGGGGCCAGACACCGACGCAGGGAGGGAGGCCATGGCCGCGGCGGGTGGGAGCTCGGTTGACAGCGAGAGAAACGACAGAGGGCAGAGACGAAGCGAAACAACGCCCAACCGCAAAGTGACCTTCCACTTTGGTGTCTTTCTTCTGATGCCACAGTGGCAGGTTATTTCTGGCGCAGTCCGCACACATTCTTTCGACACAGCAGCTCATGTGAGACTTCCATGGTGCACTGCCGATAATGGCCACCATCCAGTGGTTGCCTCCGTGGGAAAGTGATAGACTTGTTGCAAGACGTCATCCTATTCTGGAGTCCTCTGCACACGACGTTCTCATTTCCCTCGCGATTGCCATGGCCACGGTGGCTTGGGCTGTTTTGATCCATAATTGTGAATTTGGCTTGTTCAGAATGGAGGCGTAGGGGGGAGAGGGGGGGGGAGCTTCGTTGCACGCGGCATATCGGCCAGCATTCCCTTATTCCGCGGCTTTGTTGGATACTGACAGAGGTTTAACTTCCACGGGATGGCTGGATTGTGGCGTTTGTCCACTGCCATGAGTTGGGAGAGCACATCGGCCACCCTCTTCGCATCGAAGGGCCGACGCCAAGCTATGCCGGTATGCCGAGTTTAAGTCATACTCCCCATCTGTGACGAGGGTGTTAGCAAATGTGTTGGACGCAAAACTGTTGTGTGGTTTTTGGAAGGAGCAAAGTAAATGTTTAAACGAAGAAAGAAGAAGGACATGGATCTTACTATGGGTTTGTTTATTCAAATAAGGGCTGTCGTTGGTTCGTGATTTCTAAAAAAAAGGTGCCATGGGCCCGCGACGCCATCGCAACGCCCACGCAAACGAGAAGAAACTGGCATGCCCAACTCGTAGTGTCGACTGTAACGTCGAGGCCGGTCGTCGTAGCGGATTGGTGTATAAACTCCAACGTTATATCTTCAAAGACAGCCAGCTCGGTGACTGGGGATCGTTGCTTTTGGCTTCTTGACTGCCACGCCTGGAACGTTGAAAGACAACTGCATTAATAGGGACACCCGGTGGAGAGGATCTTTGAGATGATGTGGGCGACTTACCGATCAGTCTCTCCCGCCGTCAGCATAGCGTCACTTGCAACAGTTCGGTTTGATATATGATAATCCAGAAGCTTGAGCTTGGCCTCCATACAAGCGTCTTCAACGAGCTGGGTGGCACTCATAAAGTGACCACGGTCATGGTTTCTCATGGTCCCGTCTTGAATTGGGCGCCATTCTACGGCGTCAAAGACGTCTTTGATGAGTGCTGTTGGACCGAGGCAAAGAGACACTCCCCACCCAACACCTGGGCATAGCTCTAAATGCCATCATTGTTTATCATGGCTGGTGATGTGTACGCGACGTCGGGGCGCCACTCCAATGGATGCTGGAATCTTGTGGTGATGCTGCAACGACAAAGTCTTTGGGGGATGGCCAGGGTGGTTTCTTGATGACTCCCAAATACAGTCTGCTGCCATGGTCTTGGCATCATCCAGGCGAAGCTTCAGTCGAGAAAGCTGATATCCGATTCCCTTGCTGTATGTGAGCGCATCTACAGATTGATGAAACTCGGAGGCGTGCGTAAGGACAAAGCTCAATGTCCGTCTCGTCCTCCACAAATGGACAAATGCATCGTCCAGCTACGCCTCCGCCATGATGTCAACAAGGGTGTCTGCACCAAGCTGATCAAAAAGCAGAGATGGGGCACTGCTGTGTCGACTTGCCCAGCATGAGAAAACGTGGCACAAGTGGCACAATGCATAGGCGTTGTACGCACGCGTACCCGTCATAGAAGTAGTTGTGTGCACGTTGCTGTACGGCCCATTAGCCTTTGCGGCTTCAGCGACAGTGGCTCATTTCTCGTGTCGCTGTGTCCCTGGTCTTTTAATTTGAGAGAGATCTCAATCTCTAGACCAACCGACAGCGCTGTCTTGTGCTCGAGGCTTGGTTGGTGTCTCACGATGGCACCGGACCTCTATTGTTCCTTGCGGGACCGACGCCGAGTTTTGTGTCTATCCTGCCACTGCATAACACGTTCAACTTTGTGCAGTCTTTGTCTTTAGCACGTGTCTGACAGCCACATGGCCGAGTGCGACGTGCTTGTGTTTTATCATCGACATTGCACAGAGCGCAAGACGGAGCGCTGCTCTGCTCTGGCGACGATGAGCTGCTATGCATGTTGTGCCTCGTCAAAGATGTGCTGACGGTGATGTGCCTGTTTCAGAGGCCAACAGACGGACAGCAAGAGCCCGAGTCCCAATAAAGCGTATCTAATTCGCGGGCTCGAGCTCGGACTCGAGTTATGGCGGGCCGCCACGGAAGACAGATCTTTCTTGCTGCGTTGACTTGCCAGAGGGACGATAACTGTCAGAGAGAAACTGGATGCAATCTTTGCCGCAGTCCGTTCCACCCCCGAGTTAGCATGCGGAAGCTTCTTTGCCCTGTTTGACTGATTTCACCATCTAGGTTTGCTAGTCCACGTGCTGCGGCCGTGATAACGTGAACATCTGTCTTGTACAGTCGATATGTGGACAAGTGCGAGAGGAAGACACTCCGTCCATACATGGTACCCATTGTCTTGTACACAGCCGGTCGCTGTTGATGCCTGACCAAAGTGCCACTTTTCTGTCTCCGCTGCAGTGTCATCGGTTTTTTTGTACTGTTCGGCTGTAGAAATGCTGCAAGCACGATAGTCGAAGCGAGATACGTGTGACCTGGGCCTTCAGCAGACCTCGAGTCCAGGCGCTGGGATCACGTCTCCTGAACACCACAGGCTGCATACGTCTGGTCTATTGCAGTTGCCATAAATTGGGACGGCAGGGATTCGTCAACGTTTGCCGTGGTGGATCAAGGCGGCGATCATCAGGAGACAAAGACGGTTCAAGAGCCAGTTGTGGTTGTCCTTGTCTGACGAGAAGCGAAGACCGACTGGACGATTCCCTGTCGGGATTGCCAGGAGTCATGGACGATTTGTACCAGCGGTCCGATCAGTTGAAACCAGAAACGGCCGGATCTCTGAGCATCTCTGATCATCCACCGAAGCATCATAGATCCCCAAGCGAGAACCACGGTGTCAAGATTCTCGCCATTGAAAAAACTCACTCATTGATGTTGGTAGTATTGTCATTGTTTGTTGTACAAGCACTCTCGTTCTTTGATTGTGTTGGGCTTGTGGCTGTAAAGCCATGGTACGAGTGAGTTTCTTTTTGACTACCGTCATGTAGAGATGTCCATGGTAAGACGATTGCTGTCCGACATCCAATGGACCACTAGGACGACGTCGTAGAGGCAGTCCAGTATGATGTCGTAAACGCAGTTGCAGTCTTGTCCCGCTGGCCTGTGATGTTGGTTGCGCGTTTTGGTGGTGTTTCTGCGAGACCGTTCCTGGCTGACAACCATAAGGAAAGTTGAGGGAAGATATTGAGACTCTTGATTTGAGAGAAGATAAAGTTGCTGTTGCTATGATCTCTATGTCGAGCCCTACTCCCCGAAAGGAGAGGGTAGACATTCCATCAACGTGGCAGTCGTGTTTGTGAATCATGTCGTGTCGAAGTCTCTTTGTTGCTTTGTATTTTCTGGCAATGCGGATGCATATGCGTGCGGCTTTTTTTCGTTAGATACGGTGAGGCGCTTGTAAAGTGTCTTGTGAGGGAAACGGGAAGTGCTGTTTTGACAGAACTTTGTACAGCCCGAGAGGGATGCGAGCCGTGGAAAGACAACTGCATTTTTTTCACGTTGGTGGATTTGCAATTGTTTCAAAAGGATCGTACGTTCTAGGAGTCTCGGCGAAATCCAGCTCTGCAGGGACGAAACGCGCGGCATCATGCGATTGTCCGGCAAAAGGCTGCTATGCTTCTCAAGAAACACCCGAGCAGCCTTTGCTGTTGTTTGCCGGGTGCTTCCAGACCGCAACGAAGCAAACTCATTAAAGCTTCTTGACGCGATCCCGGAAACGAGACATATGTAGAAAAAAACACGAAGCCAAAAGACGTTCTTTGGTAGACGAGGTTTCCAAGATACCAGAGCAAGGTCGGATGTGCTTTGTTCTGGGACATCTGGGACATGACCCAGCCACCACGGCGAGTCCTGCATACTCGGGTCTGTATCGTAGCTTGCGGCCCTGTCCAGAAAATGCACTCTGTGGATGGCTATCCACAAGATGTCTCGCGCAGACCTGGCTGACGACCCGTGATAATCGGTTGTAGCATTGGTTCTCATTTGTCGCCACTTTCAAGATTTTCCCTGCGCTGATCGCCAACCAGCAGTCGGCAACAAGCGCCGTATGACTGACACACGGACCTGCTCCGTGGAACGTGATACTTCTGTCGTTCATCGTCGTGTTCCGTTCTTCGGGTGTAAATAAACATAGCACATTGTGTCGTGGGACCGCTGCGTCTTTACCGAAAGGCTTCCCCGAAATATGGCCCCGTTCCTACCACGTCGAATACTCCCAAGGTTCGTCTTTGCTGTTCTGGATGTCACAGAGTATTCCGGCGACAAATCAGCGCGCCTGCTGCTCGCTAAGAACTGAACGGAGTAGTATCAATGCGGATACAACGCCGGCGTCGAGAGTGGGCGTCGCCTGAAGTGTGACGTAAACCGCGGCCCCCATACCAAGAGTAGACCGTACCTGGACTGAAAAGGCCCATATGATTGCCATTCGAAACTGCCGCATATTGGGGTCTGTCGAGGACCGAGCCATGTATCATCTTTTGCTTCTCGTCTGCCGTCCTCGGTCGGCTTCTTTTTCCCGTGTTGGCATACTCTGGCATCCTCCATAGCAGCGTTCCTACGAGGTTTCGTTCTGTGGGCAAACGGCTCCGGACACAAAACATACGTCGTTGATGGCGCTGATTTCCTTGTAGTGTGGCAAGCCAGATTGGCACAGCGGGAGACGGCGGAGCAGACATGCGAGCGATCCTGGACGTGTGGAGGTCTTTGCAGGGCAGTCGATAGTCTCGCCCTGCAGATCCCGCATACGGTGGCTTTGACACAATCCCCAAGACCGAGGCAGATGCCAAGACAGTGAGCATGTCGTGAGAAACAAGAGTGTGGATGGAAAGGGCAGGCTTGGCCATGCTCGTTTTGTAAATGTTTGAAACCAGACTCGCAGAGAGTGCAAGGCTTGGCCAGGCTGGCGTTCTTTGAGGCAGAGGATCACCGATGCGATCTCACGCACTTGGTCTGCCATAATAAGAGTCCATGCTTCCATCAGTTTTTCTGCCGCCTCTGCGTAGTGAGCTGCCCAATCACAGCAACAGCATGTGTGTCTCTTGTACTTGCATGTTTCTTGCCGCGCCCGCCTTGACGTCGTGGACCCGTGGCTGCTGGAGATGAATTGGCAGCGCTCTATCAGTCATGCTGCTCGTCCAAAAAGCCATGCGGCGAGCGCATTTCTCTTGCCACGGAAGCAGTTGATTTTGTGCTCTCCTGTTCTAGTGAAATAAACCTTTTCCTTTTTCCTGTATGAGTGCCGACAAGTTCATTGCCTGGGTTGTTGTTGTCCTCCATGGTGTGCTGAATGTATCTGTCGTGAAGCCGTGATGAAAGCCATATTCTGAAATGAATATTGTGTGCCTGTTTGATTTTTCCTGTCTCAATACATCGCTGACGCGATGTTTGCATACGGCCACGGCACTTTTCTTGTTTTCTTGGCTGAATAAATTGAGGCTGAGCGACCCCGGGAAGGGAGAATAAAAATCCGTGTGAAAAAAGAGAGGATGCCTGCAGATGGCTATTCCATTATCAGCACTCCAGAGCAAACGTGCCACGGTCTCTGCCACATATAACATATAACCAGAAACGTCCTTGAGTATGGAGTTGCCGAGATGTTTTTCTTGCGCTTTTCGTTTGTTTCTTTGGTCTTGTCCGAGTGAACTTCCCATGTGTGTGCTTGAAAGAAGAAAACGGCTTCGTGGGTGTCTCAAGACTCCTTTGCACGGCATCGCGCCAAAGCGCTCTCTCTCTAAAAACCCATCTGTTTTTGCAGATGCCGCGGTGTCTGTTTAGCAAAAGATGTCGTGTTGCTCTTGAGACTGGACCCGTCGAACCAACGGCCTGCTGGCCATATTCAGCCGAGAACGCAGCCATTCTCGCATCCAGCAGAATTGGCCAGCTGCCGCGCCTATATTTGTGTGCAGATAACCGGTGTCGTTTAGAAATGAATAGAAGATGAACACAGCCGCGTCTGACAAGTGGCGTGCTCATGCGTATCTCGCCGAGTCTATGGTTCGGCCATACTTTGATTGCCGCATCTTCCCAAGACAATGTGGCCGTTGGTCGGTGCATGGCGAGTTTCTGCAAGACCTTGCTGCCATCTTCTGCTGGGTGTACATTCAATGTCATGAACAAAGTCGCAAGCTTTCTCTCTCCCGGGTGTGTTTCCATGATCAAGAAATGAGTTTGGCGGAGCGAGGAACAGGAAGTTGCCGATTGTCTCTGCCCCGGGCATCAAAACACTGTCCATCGCGTATTTCTGCCACGATGAAATCCATTGGAACTGAACTGGAGAGGCTGTGGGTCATCTCGGCCTCCTACACCAAGCCAAAACCCTGCCAAATTTCTCCACAAACAAAAGCAAGAGACGCCGGCATACGAGGCGCCGTCAAAGGACAGATGCGTCGTCACGACACAACGCCAGTTGCTGCAAAGCCTGATGTGGAATGCTTCGATGCCGAATCGCTGTCGCAGTTTCAGTTGTCTCTTGGGCAAGCCTTGATATCCTGCCTGTGGTCGTATCGGCGAAGATGCCCAAGAGCCATTTGCGATGCAACTGTGATGGCAGCATCCTTCTGGTCTTCATTGCGGATGTCACGCCCAATTAATCTCAGGCGGCCAGATCTCGCACTGTACGCTGCGCACTCCGGCCGCAAACAAAGGCAAAAAGGCTTATAGTCTGAGCACGCCCGATTCCTGACGGATCCTGCTCGCCATGGTGGAATCGAGGACGTATGTCACTGCAGTGATGCTGGTGCAGTGTTGTTATTGGAAGTTGTAGGCCATTGCAAGACCGTTGCCAAGTCTTGGGCCATTCTCCCGTTTGCCAGTGTCTCATACAATGTCTGGAAAGCGCGGCCTGCTGTCGGGTTCACCATCATCTGCTTACATATGTCGCTGCACCTCCAAGACCAGAGCTTCATGCAGTCGGATATTTCTGTGTATGTCCAAACTCGGATTATGAGTGAAGACCGTTGTTCAGATCCGTAATGGGCCTCCAGTTACCGCGGTTCAAACAACATGGCCCGGAAGATGAATCGATGCCAGCCCCGAGAAATCTTTTTGAAAAATCATCTTCCGGTCCGGGAGGGTTGAGTCGAGGTGTTGCGACCGCACATTTCTCATCCCGTTTCCCGATATCGAATAAAACGTCAGGGAGCACTGGATCAAAGCGTCTTCAGTACAGTCTCTCTCTTGTGCTTTCTGAGTGCCCAGGAATCTTTTGTCACCCTTGACCGTGATATCCTCTAGGAGCGGTGCCTCAGAAACAGGCAGCAAATCTTCCATGGGCATGTTGACGACACGGCCGACGACAACAAAGTACCGGATAAAGTCACAAAATACACGTCTCTTGACAGAGACACGTGTTCCGTCATCCCCCTCGACTCTTTTTCTCTCATCCGACGGTAAGGATACGTACTGACACTGACATATCAACGTCGAGGCCTGGACACCGTCTAGAGATCTAGAGCAGGACGAGACCTGGGCTCTGGCTGCTATGTGTTTCATTGCCAAGGCAAACTGCAAACAGAGCATAATTCGGCCAGCCTTCTGCCTTTTGGGCATCCATTCGCCGCAACCACAAAGATGGACGGCCATTTTCTGAATGGAAAGGATGTCGCGGGAAAGAAACATCAACAGCACCAGGGCATAAGAAGGCTCTGCCGATCACTCGTATCACGACACGCAGCCCTGCTAAAAGCCAAGTACATTGCGATCATGCGCAATGTTTCCAGTGGCCTCTTGTGATTTGTGCTGTGATGTAATGGTGATGCGTGCTTCGACGTGAGGTGGTTCAAGGATCGTCGTTCTCAGAGGCTGGGATGGCTACGGTGTCATCTGAGCCGTCCGCCAATTTGGCTGCCCGTTGCTGCTGTGCTGGCAGCGGACAAATGTTTGACGCTTCTGTTTCCTCCCATCCAAGGCTCGTCTCTCAGTCCCGCCGTGGACAACATAGCTTGCGTGGGGCGTATTGGTAGAAACGTCGACAGAGGCCATACGAGGCAGACGTGTGAGGTTATCTGTCAGTGTTGTTGCTTATTAGCGAGCTTGGATATCGTGCACAGCTGACTTGGCCTGAAGCCATCAATTATTTTGCTGCGACCTTGTCGTTTGTCGCATGTATAGCACAAGCGATCATTGTTGCTTCTTGGACAACGGAATTGTTGTTGATCACTGTTCTATCAAACGGTTAGTTTTGGTTGGTCATAAGAGCAAAACACAAAAAAAAAAAGAAGACATGGGACTCACTCCTCGTCAGAATCCAAAGGAACTCAGTCTCCATTTTGTATGAGACACAGCTCGACAGGATGTACTGGACTCATTCACCCAGATTGCTTCTGCTACAATACAGATCTCTACGGCTTCCAACTGATCGAAAAGCCTGGCATTCTAGGGGATGATTAGCAATGGTTGAAAACGAGGCAAGTTGGCCGGTAGACTCGAGGGCGCCGTGCAGATCACAGCCACGACGCCTTGAGATGGCTCTGACCCCCTCTTCAACCGCAGTTCAGACTCACGTTTGACATGCCAACCATTGGCAGCAGTGGTTCTGGCTGTTCACCCCAATATATTGTTGCGCTTATCGAATCAGGGCCTCTCCTCTGTTTTTCTCGGGCTTCTGTCTGTGATGCGTCGTTTTGGCGTCTCAGAACAGCGCTGATATACTGGGCACTGATATATTGGAAATGAAACTGACTTCACCGTTGTCATTTGACTTGGTGGTTCGATTGACGTCGTAGGAAGGGCTTGAAGTCGGAGGAGATCACTGTTCCAGCTTCAGATATTGTAGACAAGAAGCAGCAAGTCCCTCACGGCCAAGCCTGTCGTTTCTATGAGACTTGTCATGTGGAGAGTCAGCAAAGCATTCCAACGAGTCAGGAGAAACAGAACATGTCGTCTCCCTACCTTTGAAACATGGTCAAACGAAGCGGTGCTCTCGTTGGTGGTGCCTGCTCACTGTTGATGAACCGTCTGACTCTTGAAGAAAGCCAACTAGGAGGCACTGCACAATACCCTGTCTTGTCAGGGCACTGGCAAAGGCCCTCCCTCTACGAGTTTGATGGACGGAGTGCGAAGTGGTATGAAGGAGGGATTGTTTGAATTGAAAAAAAAGGAGGAGAGTTGGATTCAAAGAAGAAGAGGGAGGAGAATATTTATACCCTTGGGGAGTGGGGCAATGAACCAGGCAGAAGCCTTTGGAAGAGGCCTGTATGAAACAAGCCTGTTTGAAAGCATGTGAAAGAGTGAGATGTTGTTTGTCGTATGTTCGTCTGAAGTATCTCACACTGTAGTGTTGTTGGTTCGGGGCCCCTTTTCGTTTGTTGACTTTTTTACTTGGCAATGCATCTCTTATCAAACATGAATTGCTCCATGCATCTTCTGGTGATCAAGTTCATCTCACTTTTATTTTTCTTTACATTCTATTCTTCAGGAAATAAAAAGAACACGAAATAGAGCTGAGCAAAAATTACGTTATTATTTTATTAGGAAGCTATTTGATCTCAAGCTGTTTTCAGGTCAGACAATTGTCATACACATGAATGGCCGTTGCCACTTATCTCAGCGAATCTCACAAAATGTAAACCATAACAAGAATTAAATCACAGCTATCTAACGTTCTTTTAGATCTATTCTCAAAATACTTTCAGAGTCCCTCTCCAATTGAAGTAATCTTATTCAGTCTTATCTTATTATCCAAGATATATTTCAGAGCTCAGCCAAAGGCATCTGAACGAGTTTTGAGGCTACCTTGACAAACAAACCAGGCTCTCAACTGACGAACTGACCCTGTGCGACTCGTCACTTTGCAGTCAACGCACTGGACCACGCACTGGACCACGCTCTGGCAACGCGGCAGATTCACCTCACAGCGAGGCCAGCGCCGCCTCAACCTTGTCTTGGCTGCGCTTCTCGCATGCAATAAACAGCGTCAGGCCGCATCCAGGCGGTCCTTGGCCACGGGATCCGCCGCAATGGCCGCGTCCAGCGGCTTGCCGCCGTCGGCAAGGTAGTCGGCCGCAACCACCGCGTCATAGCCCACAGCCACCGTCGTGGGGTCCGCCGCGTTCAGCGGGTCCACGGCCAGCAGGGGCGCAAGGCGGTCCGACGGCGCTGGGCGGTCCTTGTAAAAGGGCACATCTGCTGCCGGCTTGGGCCGCGTAGCCGCGGCGGCGGCAATGCCTCCAGGCCGCTCGGCGTCCGTGTATGGATGCGCCGCCAGGTCCTGGATCAGCGTGTGGAACAGCGTCGCCGACTGACAGCCCATCTCGCCGGCGGCCAGCGCCTCCTCCTGAGAGACGAAGCTGGCGTTCTTGACGAGCGGCTGGCGCTTGCCCGTGGCGGCGTACTGTCGCCGGTACAAGTCGAGGATCTGCACGAGGCGGGCCGCGTTGGGGTGCTCGACGGCCGGGTCGCGCACGGCCGGCCAGACGCTGCGGTCGTCGTGGGCGCGCACGTCGTTGAAGTAGGGGCTGATGGACAGGCAGCCGGCCTGGCTGCAGGCCATGGCCTGTGGGAGGCCAAAGAGGCGGTGCCGAGCGTCTGGATGCCCTCTGCCTGCAGCACGCTGGCGGCGATGAGAGCCGGGCCCGTGCAGGGGATCTTGATGCAGAAGCGGGCGCGCGGGATTCCGACGCGGGCAAAACTCGGCGTCGTAGAGGCGGGCGTGGGCCAGCGTGGCGGCCGTGTCGTAGCCTGGGCGGGCGAGGTTTGCAGCAGGACGCGGCCCTGGATGAGATCGACGACCTTTTTGCACATGCGGACGGCCATGCGCGTGTAGATGGCGAGCCACAGCGGGTGCGTCTCCTTGCTGCCGTGGGCATCGGGCGCGGCGGTGCGCTCGTTCTGGACTTCGCGGCGGTGTCGCGCAGGAGCGCGGCGTTGGACGGGTGGCCCATCTGGATGTCGACAAAGTTCTGGTTGCTGGTGAGGTCGTGGAAGCGGATGGTGGGCTGCATCTGGACCAGGAAGTCCGGGTCCATCCAGTCCACGTCAATGTTGACTGGCAATGTTAGTTGATGCGGCTTTATGGGCAGAGAACGAGGTTGGACTGGCATACGCTCCTCCTCGAGCTTGTCGAGCCATGTGGTAGGCGCCATGGTGTGTGTGTGTGTGTGGTTTCTGCGCTGTTGGGGCACTGTGTGGATGCTTGGAATGTTGAATGTGAAATGTGAAGCTTGGAAAGGCAAATGTTCACAATGTGTTTTCGAAAGAAATAAACGGGAAGGAGCTCTCCCATGCGCCTTCCTTATATGGCATTGCCTCTGACGGGCGGCGCACCTTCCGCTTCCGCTCGCTCCCGCTGACATCCCTTTTTTGTTGGAGTTTGGGTTCAGGCTCGAGGGAGTCGACCTCTGCACGCTCTCCGCACTTTGCTGGTCGTGTCGTCTCCGCTTGCACTGCAAGGGCCCGCTACAGCTGCCGGCCACGAGACCGTCAGAAAAGGGAAATGGCAGGCGCAAAGGAGGACCTGGGAGCCGCATTGAGGCCCAACGGCCGCTCTGGACAATACGATCTGCGCAGCTGTGTGTCTTGGGCGCGGCCCTTGGATTTGTCCGCATATTTCCTGCTGGCCCATCGTCATTGCGGACGCACGTTGTTTGGCGCGTCGACAGAGGATTGCTGCTGTCTGGTGGTGTCGTGAACCGTGATGCCGCATCTCCCCCGCAGGGTGCACGGCCACTAGCGGAGTGTCCCAAACGGGTAATGCCATTGGGCGATGCGGGCAAGTCGCAGCAAAGGCGACGTCCACGCAATGCGACCCAATCTACTCCGTAGATGCTTTCGTCGAGCTGGTCATCCCGCCATTGAGAGCGACGGCTTCTCTGTGAAGCTTGCAGGTCGTGACAAAGACAAGCGTGCCGTTTGTGTATTTTGAAGGGGAAAAGCCACAGATGCGGCAGTGTGTATTGTAGTGATGGAGCCACCCCATTCGAGAGGCCGTGGGTCAGCCCCTGCCTTTTATTCCCATCGCTGTATCTATATGGTAGCAACACTGTGTTCCCTTTGCGAGAGGTAGGGCCGTCACGATATCGCGACGTTGTCGATGTTCTTCATCGTGTTGGTTGTTAGTCGTTTTTGGTGGGATGCCTCTTAAGGACTAGCGCAGTCGAGCCCGCGCCACAGTGCACCAGCCACGCTCTCATTCCGTGAGGTTCTTGCAGCTTCCTACCGCTTCTGGCAGGGGCGACAAGGCTAGGGAAGAAATTTTGGGCGCAAAAAAGCAGCGGCCCCACGAAAAATGACGGCAAGGCGCCGATAAGTATATTAGACCCCACTATCGCCGACCAAAAGCTTGAGAGCTTCCGACGAAAAAAAGTTTACTTTGCGACAAAGCAAAACACGACACAACCACGACGAGAGACACAACTGAGCTCTGACCTACGACCTTTTTGACGAGAAAGTCGAAAAGTCAGAAAGAAAGTCAAAAGAAAACAGACACATCCACACAACCGCCAAGATGCAGCGCGTCCCGGCCAACTTTGATGCGGAGAACGCAGACAACTTTGAAGATGTACGTCCACGGCCGCAACCCAAACACTGAAAGACTGAAAGACACGCCGCTAACATTTTTCTTTTCTTTTCTTTTTTTTCGCCTTCCAGATCGAGAAGCAGTTTGCCGTCAAGGCGGTGCAGCACATGGAGACGTACTGGGCGATCCTGGAGCGGGTGCGGGGGTCGACGCTGCGGCTGACGAAGCTGGACGAGGAGATCCTGGAGCACCTGGCGACGACTTTCCCGAGTTTGACGCGGCGGCGGCGATCAACGAGGACGAGATGAAGAGCAAGACGGGCAAGGAGCGTGGCGCAAGTTTATGATGGCGTACGAGAAGAAGGTGGACGACTACAACTTTGGCACGATGATGCGGATTGCGCCGAACGTGGAGTACGGCCGTGACGAGACCATTTTTGGTGAGTACGCTCAAGCGAGCAGAGCGAGCAGAGCGAGCGGAGCGGAGGAGAGGAGGAGAGGAGGAGAGGACCGTTAACTACCGTTGCTCTTGGCGAGCGAAGCGAGGACAAAAAAAGAGGACATGACATGCTAACAGACACAGTGCCGCGGATGCAGTTCTACGCAATCGAGATTGCAAGGTAAGTTGGCCGCGATGAGTGCTCTTCTTTTCCACGTTCTTTTGCTAACATGTGCAGAAACCGCAAGGGCCTCAACGACTGGATCTACGACAAGGCACAGGCAGAGAAGGCTGCCAAGAAGTAAGGTGCTCGACGACAGGCGACAGACGACACGACACATCTACACACAAAAATAGACGGGCTTGAGAAGAGTGCCACTGGGCAGACAAACGAGCTGTACATAGGGAAAGAGACGGGCGAGACGGGCAAGACGAGCAAGGCAAGGCGAGACAAAACTGCTCACTGGTTGGCACTTATGAGAGATAAAAGCCCAGGTTTCTGCGCCGGCGTTGCTATATTTTCAATACATTTTTTTTTACTTACAAATAGCCGTGCTATGCTGTGCATTATTGTAAACCAGTTTATACAGAAAGCAGAAGGCAGAAAGACGGATTGGTTTCCTCGACATGTCTCGGGGTACCTCTACTATTGCTGTTAGCATTGTTCCACTAAACTGCAGGGAGTGGCAGCCAAAGGCCAGGCCTGACAATACCAACTAGCGCATTCAGCACCACTTACAACATTCACGCTGCCTTTGTTTCCATCACCAACCAACATCCACACACCCACCCTCCACGACGCCGCCCTTGGCCGAAAGCATGCAGTTCTTTGAGCATTTTGGACATGGCCTCGGGGCATTGCCTCGTGTGCGAGGGAGACGCCCAAAGACGGGCGTCTCCTGTCTGCCATGATTTCCGCTGTCCCCAGACAGCAACAACAGCAAACGACGATATCTGCTTCTTTCCCGCATCTTACGATTCAAGTCTGCTGTTCGTTACTTGCGCATTTCTCCCTCTCAGTCGCCGTCACGATGGCAAATGAGCCGGTCAGCCGCTTCTCGATGCTGTCGCTGTCGAGCATTGCTGGCGGCGGCAGCAGCAACAAAAACAGCAACAACGGCCACAGCCGCAAAAACTCTCGCCACAGTCGCACCCGCAGCAGCATCCGCAAAGACAGCATCTCGTATCCCATGCTCGAGACACCCGCGCCGGCGTTTGTGCGGTCGGTCCGCATCCGCGGCGTAGAAGAGAAACCGCGGATTGTCCACATCGAGGCGCCCAGTCTGCCGTCACCGACATCACCGACATCACCAGCACCAGGACGGCAGCACAACTCCCGCGGCAGCTTTGCCCAGTCGATGCTGTCGTCGTCTGGCCCTCCAATGACGGCAACGTGGCGACGCCTCCCCCGCCGCCGCGAAAGAAAAGCCGGCCGGCCTTGCGCACCTGTTTGTGGCCCGGACCCGGCAGGACATTCTCATGGCGCTGCTGGCCACGGCCGCGTCTGCCGCTGTGGCCGCCGCCAAGACAGCCTATGCGCTGGTGCTCGGCGAGATCTTCCAGGCGGTGACCGACTACGGCAGCGGCGCGCGGTCGGCGCACGACACGCGGCGCCGGTGGCGGGTGGTGTCTGTGGCTGGCGGTGCTGGGCGTGGGCATGGCGGTGTTCTCGGCGCTGCTGATGGGCCTCTGGATCATGCACGGCGAGACGCGGGCGCGCACGGTGCGGCGGCGGCTGTTTGGCGCGCTGCTGGCGCGCGACATGGCGTGGTTCGACACGCGGCGCGGTGGCGGCATGGCCAGCCTCATGGCGGAGCAGTACGCGCAGATCCGCGACCTGCAGGCGGCGACGTCGCAGCTGCTGGGGTACATTGTGAGCGACGCGTTTGTGTGCGCGGCGTGCCTGGCCGTGGCGCTGGCCAAGTCGTGGGCGCTGACGCTGGTGCTGCTGGCCACGGTGCCGGTGTCGGTGGCCGTGCTGGCGTGCTGGGCCGCGGCCTCAAGCCGGCCGCCGAGAGGCAGCGCGCGGCCTCAACCAGGCGGCCCAGTGCGCGGCCGCGGCGCTCGCCGGGCTGGACCTGGTCAAGGTGTACGGCGGCTACGACACGGAGCACTGGCAGTACCTGTGCGCGGTGCGCAGTGCGGCGCGGCACTACGCGCGCCAGGCGCTGTCGTCGAGCGCGCAGATGGGCTACATCAAGGTGTGGATGGTCAACCTGTTCGTGGTGGGCTTCTGGTTCGGCATCATGCTGGTGACGCGGGCACGACCACGGCGGGCAACGTGCTGACGGCGTTTTACGCGGTGCTCATTGCCTTCCAGGCGCTCGAGGCGCTGGCACGCAGTGGGTGACGGTGGTCAAGGGCACGGTGGCCGGCAAGGCCCTCGAGGCGATGATTGGCGGGGGGAGGACGACGACAACAAGGAGGACAACAACAACAACAACAACAACAACAACATCCGCCCTACGCGCCCGCCGCGCGACATTGTGCTCGACGGCGTCTCGTTTGCGTACCCGTCCAACCCGGCCGCGACGGTGCTCGACGGCTGCAGCATGGCCTTCCCGCCGGCCAGGTGTCGTTTTGTCGTGGGCCGCAGCGGCTCGGGCAAGAGCACGATTGCCGACCTGGCTCGTGCACTTTTACACGCCACCGCGGGCCGCATCCTGGTGGACGGGCGTGCCCCTGGGCCGGCTGGACCGCGGCTGGCTGCGCGAGAACATTGCGCTGATCCAGCAGGCGAGCACGGTGTTTGAGGGCACCTTTGGCTGGAACGTGGCCCTGGGCGGTGCGCGAGGGAGTGCTGGGGGAGTTTTGGGAGGAGTGACGCTGATGCTGACCCCCTCAACACCGTCTCCCGCGACGACATCAAGACGGCCTGCGAGACGGCGCTGCTCCAGTCGACGGTGGCCAAACCTGCCCAAGGGGCTCGACACGCTGATGGCCAGCAGCGGCGCAGCACGGCTGTGCGCCTCCTGTCCGGCGGCCAGCGCCAGCGCCTCGCCTCGCGCGCGCCCGGATCCGCAACCCGGCCGTGCTCGTGCTCGACGAGACCACCAACGGCCCTCGATCCAAGAGCGCGCAGATGGTGCTCGACGCCGTGCGCACCTGGCGCCACGGCACAGACCACGCTCGTCATCACGCACGACATTGGCCAGATTGCCGCCGAGGACCACGTCTACGTCATGGACCGCGGCCGCTCGTGCAGGAGGGCGCCTTTTGGCTGGCTGCGCACAAAGCAGGGCGGCGCGATGCAGGCGCTGGTGCAGGCGGCGAGCATCGACGGCGCCGCCGACGTGTGCCTGAGCCCGGTGGTCAAGATCGGCCACGCGCGCCGAGCAGTCCGAGCACGAGCAGCACGAGCGCGACATGGCCTCCCAGAGAGCCTCGCTGATGAGCACGGGCGAGACGACGGCCACGGCATCGCAGGGCCTGTTCCGACGCGCGTCCATGTTCTCGGCGCCGCTTTGCCTACAGCCAGCACCGGCAACGGCAGTCGGTGCTCAGCCCCTACCTCTCGGCCTCGACGCAGCTCAGCATCAGCATCCCGCCGCACACCAGCACTGAACGCCACGCGCCTCGATCGCGACGCGGACATTGACTACGACGGCGAGGCCTACAGCTACGGCGCGGAGCAGTCGCGCTACAAACGGACCAGCCTCGACCTGCTGTGCGAGCGCTGTGCCCAGGCCCAGACGACGCGCAATTGACGAGGCCTTGCAGTCGCCCTCGGACGTCTACGGCGGGTGGCAACCGTCGACAGCCCGCCAGGGCCACTGCCAGCAGCAGGCAGCGACGACGCGACGACCACGCCCCCTCCCGCCCCTCCGCAGTGTCCTGCGCACCGTCTGGCCCACGCTCGACCGCGCTGCCCGCCTCGGACCTTGTCTGCTGCGCGTCGTCGCCTGCCTCGTCGTCGCCGTCTGCAACCCGGCCTTTTCGTTTGCCTTTGCCCGCACGCTCCAGGCCTTTTGGGTCCCGCCCAGCCCCAGCTCCAGCTCCAGCCCCAGCCCCCAGAGCGTGGGCCGGCCCTGGGCGTCGTGCTTGTGGGCATTTCCGTCGTCGACGGTGCGGCCGTCTTTGCCGCCTTTTACCTGGCCGAAGCGCGTGGGCCTCGCGTGGGTCAATGCTCTGCGGCTGGCCGCCTTTTACGCGCCTGCTCCGCCAGCCAAAGGGAGCCTACTCTTTGTCATCATCGTCGTCATCATCGTCGTCATCGTCGTCATCATCGCTGCCCTCGCCGGCCGCGGCCGTCGAATAGCCTCGAACCCGCGGCGGCGAGGAGATGCGCAAGCTCGTCAGCGTCTTTGTGCCCAATCCTGCTCATGGCCGCCGGCATGGTGGCCGTCTCCGTCGTGTGGGCGCTGGCGGCGTCGTGGCGCCTGACCCTCGTCGTGCTGGCCGCCGGGCCCGTCGTCGTGCTGGCCGCCACGCGCGTGGCCGCGCGCGTCAGCAACACCTGGGAGGCGCGCGCCAACACGGCCGCCAAGCGCGTGAGCGCCGTCTTCTCGCAGGTCTTCCCGCAGCATCCGCGTCGTGCGCGCGCTCACGCTGGAGGCGTACTTTACGTGCGGGCCACTCGCACGCACGACCGAGGCTGCCTTTGCCGCCGGCCGGCAGCGCGCGTGGCGCACGGGCGTTCTCTACGGCATCAACCAGGCGCTGCCCAACTGGCTGGTCGCCCTGGTCTTTTACTACGGCACCAACGCTGCTCTCCTCGTCGTCTTCGTCTTCGTCGTCCGCCTCCAGCGGGTCGGTCAACAGCCTGATCCAGGTCGTCAACCTGCTGCTCTTCAGCATCGGCACGGCTGCCGCCCTGCTCGGCAACGTCCCGCAGATTGCCGCGTCCAAGACGGTGGCCGCTCAGATGCTGGCCTTTGCCGCGCTGCCCCTCGACGCCGGCCACGAGCACCGGTCGTGACAGTGTAATCTGGATCTGGACCACGACGCCGCCCTGCGCCCACACCGGCCTCGCTCTTTCCCATCCGCATGGACCGGCTGGTGTTTCGGTATCCCAACGGCGACGGCGGCTCGGCGGTCGTCCTCCGCAACCTGTCGCTCACCATTGCGCCGGGCGAGCTTGTCGGCATCGTCGGCGCGTCCGGCGGCGGCAAAAGCATCCGTGCTGGCGCTCCTGCTGCGTCTGTACGCCGACGAGGGCGAGCTCCTCGGCCAGGGAAGCAGGCTGTCCTTTTGGCGGGATCCCTGCCGACCAGATGGACACCCAGGCGCTGCGGGCGCGCATGGCCTACGTGCCGCAGCAGCCGTACCTCTTTCCCGCGACCTGCGGCACAACATTACCTACGGGCAGCCCGAGGAGGACGAGGATGCGCACGGCACAATCTGGCCCAATGGCTGCGCGGACGGTGCGCATGGAAAAGGCCGGCCGTGCTTGCCGGGATCGACCAACTTTTGTGGCCTCGCTGCCCGAGGGCTACGACACCGGTCGTGGGGGACGCGGCCAGCAGCGAAAACGAAAACGAAAAACGAAAGCAAGGCCACGACAGCCGCCTCGTCCATCTCGTCGCTGTCGGGCGGCCAGGCACAGCGGTCTGCATCGCCCGCGCACTGTTCCGGCCGGCCCCAGCTTGCTGGTCATGGACGAGCCCACGAGCGCCCTCGACGCGGCGTCGGCCGAGGCCGTGCGGCACACGCTGCGGACCCTGCGCAGCCACGCCGCCGCGCAGAAACACATGTCCCTGGTGGTGGCCACCACCAGCAAGGCCATGATGCAGCTGTGCGACCGGCTGCTGGTCGTGCAGGACGGCGCCGTGCCGCGAGCGGGTCGTACGCGGCGCTGCTGGCACAGGCCGGGCGGGCGTATTTGCGCAGCTGGTCGGCGAGATTGACGACTAGGGTGTGGATCCAAGGGGGTGGTGGATTGTGTTTGTTTGTCATTGTCATTTGGATATATGATATTTATGAATGTATCTATCGTCGAGCCATTTCGTTTCCTTGGTGCCTGTTTGCCACTGTCTTTCGTGTCTTTGTGTCTTATTACAGCAGATTATCTCCACAACTAGCAGCCTAAACAGTACTTGTCCACAGGCGGTCTGCTTATTGTCAGCTTCTGGAATCAACGTCAAGTTAACTGTCATTGGTCTCACTTACCCTGCCCATACCGGGCCGCCAGGGATTGTATAATTCTGTGCTGTCAGCTCTCTCTCTCTCTCTCTCTGATCGACAAGGCCCAATGAACTTACGTAATGTTTTTGCGCATCGCGTCCGAGTAGATGTCAATCTTGAGCGACGGGTCTATTCTGTCAGCATCCATCCTCCCATCACATCACAATCCACCATCCACCCATCTCATCGCAACCTACCATCAGGTGTAGGCCCCCGGAAACTCTTGTAGAAGCTCGTCGGCGGCAGGTCGGCCCCCGGCCCCGAGATGTTAAGGTGCGCGGCACTACGGGGTAGAACTGCGGCTTGTTCTCAATTGTGGATGCTCAGGATCTCGTGCCGCACCACGTACAAGACCCGGGCCTTGAGCGTCGCCGGGATCATCACCGGCACAGGTGCCGGGCGACTAGCCGTGCCAGTTTCTGGAACTGCTTCTGGTACCAGATGCCCTCGGCCAGGTTTGCCCGTCGCCCGCAATCAGGTCCCCGCCTCCCAGCATTCTTGAACCAGTCCCAGCCCATTGACGTCCACGCCCACACACCGCCCTGGTCCAGCGGCGGGCACGCCGCCAGCCACGCCGTCATCGGGCCCCACCGGTGCAGCCAGTACCAGTACAACGGCCGGTCAGGGTTCTGGCCCGCCGCCACCGTTGGGAAATGTACGGCGGGCCCCGGCGTGCCGGGCTTGTTGCACGCGATGAACGCGGGGTCCCGTCGCGCTGATAGATTGGGGTCGATGGACGCCCACTTTGCGCTGCACCATCCACGGCTGGCCGTCCCTGCTCCGTGGCGTTCTCGTCGGGGTCGTAGGCGCGCCTGGTAATACCACCCACCGGGCGCGGTCGGCCGACCGGTGTAGTATTGGCCAGGTCCGTCCGGTTGCAGGCGGAGGGCGCGCGCGTGGTGCAGTGGCCAGCGCCAGGAGGAGAGTGCGAAGCCGACATGGGGCTGGGAAGAGAAATTAGCAGTAAATAAAAAACACAAACACAACCGAGAACAAAACACGAGAACAAAAAGGGCACCGGACTTGTGCGATGCGTGTGGGCAGGCGGGCCTCTGTTTCAGCCAACGACGTCCGCCAGGGCACGTTTCTTTGACGAGTTAATGAAGACAGCTTCAACTTCTCTCCTCTGCGCACGTCGCTGTATTGCTCCTGGAAAGGGTCACGTCTCCCGGGGACTAGTGTGGCCCGTCCCGGGCTGGAGACCTGAAGCTGCTCATGCTCCGGCTGTGGCCATTTCGTGCAGATGCAAGAGCCCACTGCGCGCCACAGTGCGGACAGACCCAACCCTGGAGAATGATTAAATGAAGCTCTGCGATTAAAGGTGAAAGGGGAGAGACACGACATCAGATGCGGCATAAGAAGATTTTTCGTGCACGAGAATAGATTGCTCTATACCGGCAGCAATATAGGCGGCCAGGGTAGCAATCAATTTGGGAATGGGCTGCTCTTTGGACAAGCCATATTGCTCCTTTGTTCCCTCCCTCTATGCTGGTCCTTTGTTTTTTTCTTCTCCTCTTTTCATGGGTCCAGGGGTGGATGCCAAGTCCGCGACTCGAAGGGGAAGGAAAGGCGAAAAGAAGAATCAAAAAAGAAGAATCAAAAAAGCGGGGAAAAAAAGGGCGTTTGGCACCTTGTGACAATTACATCAAAAATATGGGTAGCATATGTAACTATTAGTACACTGTCGACTTTACTGACTCTTTCTTGGCTTCCGCTTTTCTCACAGGCTTCCACTTTTCACCCCCCGTCGGGCATGCTCGCAAGAACTGGGGTGGTGGTCCTGCTGGTGAATATTTCAAAACTAAAGCCGTGTAATATCATTGCAGATTTTGCAATTGCTAAAACGGACGACACCTCCAAACGAACACTGAATAGGCCGCTCACCTGCGTCCCTTCTTCTCCCGCGGCAGATTCCCGCCAATGGCGGTAAGAATAGCCATAGTTAAGCCTGCCTGCCGGCTGTGGACTTTCGGCGACTGTCCTGGAGAAATGTTGGCCGGTAAGTGGTTGGTGGCCGTTCTCTGCTTGTTCTGCCTCTTACGTATTGTTATTGACTTTGCTGACGTCCTTGGTGTGGTTCCTGGCTTTGTTTTTTGTATGCTGTTTTAACTTGTTATTTTATTTGCTATTTTCTTTCTTTTATTTTCTTTCCTCCCGTTGTTTTCTTCACCCTGCTTTTGTCGGGGCAGCCCAAAAGACAAATAAAAGATGCTACCAGCAAAGAGAAACTGAAAACCTCTTGTTTTGGAGACGGGGAAGCCGTGAGGGCTTTGGTGAAAAAGACGGGTGAGATGAAGATCGATAGAAGACGAGTGAGGAGCGCCAGAGAAAATCCACAAACAACCTTCCACCAGCTGGGAAAGGGGAAGATGGCCACGGACAGCCAGGCACCGTCCATGGCAGCCTCTCTTGTTTCGGAAAGCGTTCGTTGCTCCGCTCTCGATATCATCCGTATACTGCTTTGCCATCAGCCGGACAGCACTCTCATATCCAATATCAATATCACCATATTCTCCATCTTCCCCATGCCCGTCGTCGCTCAGGGTCGTCGGCGAGTCGTGCCGTTCCTGGCGCCACGGCGTGTGTCTCTTTCTTCTGTGGACGCAGTCGATCTGGTTCCCTTCCTGTACCTGTCGCTTTGCCGGTCCAAAAAAAAAACTCCCAAAATATATACCACGGTTGTCTTCGTTTCCCTGCTCTCTTTCTTCATTCTTCTTTCTTTGTTTCCTCTCCTCTCCCTCTGTCTCCTTCTGCACGGACGTCAAATTCCGGTCATTCCTTTATTTTGGTCTCCTCCTTTCTTCCCTTCACCTTGTCCCTCTATTTTTCCCTCTCATTTTCCTCTCACGTTTCCCTGTCGTTCATACCACTCCTCCCACTGCACCAACCACCAATGGTCCAACCTCTTCCCGCTCCTCTTTGCCGGCTCGGCCATGGCCCTGCCGGCCCGCGAGATCTTTGGCATCCAGCAGGCCTGCCACCGTGCCCACGTCATCCCGGCCCGTCTCCAACGCCAAGCTGCCCGACCCCTTTACCACCTCCAGCGGCGCCAAGGTCACCACCCAGACCAATGGGCCTGCCGCCAAAAGGAGATCAGCCAGGC
This sequence comes from Sporothrix curviconia, assembly GCA_016097085.2. Classification (NCBI taxonomy): domain Eukaryota; kingdom Fungi; phylum Ascomycota; class Sordariomycetes; order Ophiostomatales; family Ophiostomataceae; genus Sporothrix; species Sporothrix curviconia. The sequence continues at coordinate 30,963 of JADMNF010000094.1, read as the reverse complement.
CATGCAGCAGTACGAGCTCGGCACCTTCCCGGGCCCGCCCGACTCCGTCAAGGGCACGCTGACCGGCAGCTCGTCAAGGTCGACATCACCGTCGGCAGCAAGTCCGTCTCCTTCACCACCACCATCAAGAAGGGCTCGTCCGGCGGCGCCGCCATCATCACCCATTGGCGGCTCGTCGCTGCCCATCCCGCGCACCGTCGACACCATCAAATTTTTGACAACGACGGCTTCGCGTCGCAGGCGTCCGGGCTCGTCGCGCGGCCAGGGCAAGTTCTACACGCTCTTTGGCGCCGGACCACAGCGCCGGCGCGCTCACCGCCTGGGCCTGGGGCGTGGGCCGGCTGACATTGACGCCGCTCGAGCAAGTCAACGGCGACGTCGGGGCAATCGACCCCACCCAAGCTCGGCGTGACGGCTGCTCGCGCAACGTGCCAAGGGTGCTTTTTTGTCGGCGCGGCTCAACAGCCGCATCGGCGCTGACGCTGCCGCAGGAGTCCGGCTCGGCGGCGCCGCCTGCTGGCGCATCTCCGACTCGCAAAGAGCGCGGGCAAGAACATCCAGACCGCCGGCGAGATTGTCGGCGAAAACGTGTGGTTCTCCAAGAACCTCAACGCCTTCACCTCCAAGACAAACACCATGCCGAGGACCACCACATGCTGGCGGCCCTGGCAGCGCCCCGCGGCCTGTTTGTCATTGAGAACGACATTGACTGGCTCGGCCCCGTGTCGACCACCGGCTGCATGAAGGCGGGCCGCTTGATCTACAAGGGCGCCGGCGTGCCAACAACATGGGCTTCTCGCTGGTCGGCGGCCACTCGCACTGCATGTTCCCCAGCGCCCAGCAGGCCGACCTGACCACGTACATCAACCACTTCTTGCTCGGCGGCCCGGCCCCCGATGCCATTGAGAAGTCGTCGGCCACCGTCGACATGACCTCGTGGGTCGACTGGACCGTTCCCGACGCTGTCGTAAACGTGCGGCAATGTTTGGAATCTGAATCTGTATCGGAAAAAAAAAATATGTCGTGGCCGTGGTATCCGCAAGCTGTATCGTGTCCTGTGTGGTGAGTGTCTTGGGTGCGTCTTGGGTGCGTCTTGGGTGCGTCTTGGGTGCGTCTTGGGTGCGTCTTGGGTGCGTCTTGGGTGCGTCTTGGGTGCGTCTTGTTGATGAACCCCCGTTCATTTGTACATAAAATAGAAACATGAATCAAACAGGTCCTCCAGTTGAAATAATGCAAATGCAAATGGAAAGAAAACGTCAGGCGCAGACAGGTATCAGATGATAAATAATGATGACAATAAACGTGATGAAAAAAGGAAATCGACATCCCAGCCCCGATCATAACATAGTACATGACAAATGCCCGATAAAAGATGCAACAAAAAGACGCCCCACCACTCACGGGCTGCCGCCCTCGCCACCCACCTCGGGCGCGTCGGGGATCCAGCCCTTTGGGCCGCTCGCTGCCGCGCACCCGCAGGTCGTAGCCCAGCCGCTCCACCTTTTGCACCGAGGTCTGCAGCGTCTGCGACTTCACCTTCCATGACTTGTCGTGCCGCTGCGGCAGCATCCGGAAGAAGCTGTCGAGCTCCTGCATGTCGCCGACAATCGTGCGTCCCTTTTTCGAGGCGTCTTCGCCGCTGTCTGCCGCCAGCTCGCCCCGCAGCGCGGCCGACGTCGTCGCAAACCGCATCATCTCGCCCGACAGGTCAAACACGCCCATGAGAAAGTCGTTGTCGTCGGGGTGGACAATGGGAGCCGCTGGCGGCGCGGTCACGGCGTCTGCCGCTCCCGTGTGTCCTCTGGCTCTTTAGCGACCTCCGCACCCTCTGCACCGGCAGTCTTGGCCTCCGCCTTGGCCTTGTCCTGCGTCCAGCGCGACCCCGCCCCTCCACGCACAGCCGCGCCACCTGCTCGCCACGCCTCCTCGGGCTCAGCAGCGACTGGTACCGCAGGTAGTGCAAGAACGAGAGCGCCTCCAGTAGCTCCTCCATGCCGAACAGCACCCGCCCGTACCGCCCGCGGTTGATCCCTGCATCTCGGGCGCAATGCCCGCCAGCAGCCGGCCAATCTCGGCCAGCCGCCTGGCCACCTCGCCGTCCACGTCGCGTGGCAGCTCCGGGTGGATGCGCCGCACCGCCTGCAGCGCAAAGATGACCTTCTTGCTGAGCGCCGTAATGTCGCGGGACGCCTTGACGATGCGCTCGCGGCGGTCGTGGTGCGCGTCGAGATGGTCGCGGAAGCGCTCAAACATGGACGTGTATTCGTTGCGGACAGTCGCCACCGCCGCCGCTGCTGATGCTGCTGCATTGTTTCCCGCCGGCCGCCGCCGTGGCGCGCCATCTTCTTATGACCCGGCGCCGCCCGCCAGCACCGGCCCCGCTGCCGTCGCCCTGCCACCTCCGCTTGCCGTCGGGGGCCATTGCAGGCGTTGTGTGTCCGATGGGATATGGACGGTGAGAGTTAGGATGCCTCGGTGTGAGAGTAGCGAGAAAGGAGGAAGGGGAAAAGGGGGAAAGAGACAGGAGCATGCCGTGTGTCCTCTGCAAACAGAAGGAAACGAAGGAGTGTCGTCGTCCAGAAAAGTCGAAATAAGCTTCCAGAAAAGTGGAGCTCGTCCTCTCAAGGTTCTCCACAATTCGCAGTTGGGATCGGCGGCAGAACGACACGCGAAACGACCCCTGTAAGCTCCCCTGGCGCACCTGCAGTTTTAGGCCTTTTCAAACGTCTTAAGCCTGAAATGGGAAGCAACCTCTTTCATTCACTTCCCACAGCTTAAACACAGCTAAACACTCACACATACACACACACCCACCACCCACAACCATGGCCTCCTCGGCCGGCCAGACAACGGCAGCCGCCGAAACTGGCAGCAAAAGGGCACACGCTCGGCGGTGCAGACCTTTTTTGGGCAGTGCCGCTGCTGTCTACGCGGCAGCCGCCGCCGGCGCCTCCGCGTCGTCCTCACTCGTTTACGGCCTCTTGGCAAGACGCCTAAACTTCGCGCCAGTCCAAGTATACAGACATTGACTACCTCGTTTTCCACGGAATGCAGCGGGTTTGGTTGCCCAGGGCGGTAGCAGCAGCACTGCCGGCAGCCCCCCCGCGGCTCGCCCCTACGACCGCGAAGACGTACCGGGTACACGCCGCTGGGCTCGCGTGGTCTGCTGCTGGCCGACCGCCGCTCATTACCGAAGAGGACGGCGGCGTGCTCGCCCAGCTGCTGTTTGCGTCCGGCAAAGGTGTTGTTTTGCCGTGGCCGACCTCGTGGCGGCTGGCTGTTGGAGCGCGTGCTGCGGAGCGAGACGTGGCCACCTCGGCCGCGTGTATGCCAGCGTGTGGCTGCTGAACCCATGGTGGCCGCCATCAGCACGCGCGGCAGCGCCGAGGGTTTTGCTGGGTGCATGGTGGCGGCACTGCTGTGGGCGGTGCAGGTGGCGCGGCAGCCGCTGCTGGCCGGCCTGCTGCTGGGCGCGGGCGTGCACCTCAAGATCTATCCGTTCATCTATGCGCGGCATTGTGTGGTGGATGGACGCCGAGAACACGAGGCCATCATTGCCGAGAAGGCCGGCCTCGGTGAAAGCCCAGAAAGCCCCCGCCTTGACGAAACCCCGTCCTGGCGTTCCTCTCTCCTGCGCGGTTGCAGCTGGCCATTGCAAGCTTGGCCACGTTTGTCGGGCTCAACATTGCCATGTACTCTCTGTAAGCGCTTGTTTTCGCCTTCATTGCCTGCTATGTAACATCTCGTTCCCAGTCTGCCTACTAACCCATCCAGATACGGCTTCCCCTTTCTCCAGCATACATACCTCCACCATGTCACGCGCATTGATCACCGCCACAACTTTAGCCCGTACAACACCCAGCTGTACCTGTCCTCGGCAGCGGCTGCAACGGCAGGCAACTTTTCCTCTTCCCCTTCTTCTTCTTTCTTCCCCTTCTTCTTCTACTTCGGCAGCCGGCACCTCCGCCTTTGCCTGGCTGCCGGCCCATTGAGTCCTCGCGTTTGCGCCCCAGCTGCTGCTGGCCACCGTGCTGCTGCCCCTTGTCCTCGCCAAAAAGGACCTGCCCACGACCATGCTCGCCCAGACGTTTGCGCTTTGTCACCTTCAACAAGGTCTGCACCAGCCAGTACTTTTTGTGGTACATGGTCCTGCTGCCCGTCTACCTGCCGCAGTCGTCGTTTGTGCAGTCCCCCCGGAAGGGGGTGCTGGCGCTGGTGCTGTGGGTGGCCGGCCAGGCGGCGTGGCTGGCAGCAGGCGTTCCTGCTCGAGTTCTTGGGTCAGAGCACGTTTTGTGCCGGGCCTGTGGCTGGCGTCGCTGAGCTTCTTTTTGGTCAACTGCTGGATCCTGGGCGTCATTGTCGGCGATGTAGCGATGGCGCAGTAGATCCTTTTTTTAAAAAACAAAATAAGAGTGAAATGGGTAAACAAAGGGTTGTGCGATAAAGTCAGGAGGTTCCCCCTTCGTATATACAGATATAGTATAGGGCAGAAAAGAGCATAAAAGCATGGTAGGAAAGTATTTTGTGACTATGTTCTTTACAGCTAAAACGGCAAACATGTCATACTTGTTTTTTACTGGACCACCTTTCGGGTGATGGACGAATTGGTGGTTATGTTAAATAGATGTTTTTATCTTTTGATTTTGCTCTCTGTAATATGAACAGACCGCGCGCCCACTTTCAGTTGCCCAGTTGTTCTCTTCTCCAAGCCAAAAGAAAAGGCCCTTGTACACCAAGCTTTTTTTTTCTTTCGTAAATGCGTCCGGTAGCTTTCTTCTATTTTTGCATAAAGATAGACAAAAGAAAATCAAGGAGAAAGAAAAAGGAAGAAATAGATCTTGTTCGCAGCAATAAAGAACGGCATGTGTGGTGCCCCAGATCACCCAGGATCTTCCGGACATCCACATGCTGCAGCTCTTTCTTTCTGCTACCAGATCAGCTCCTTAGTAAAGAGAAAAACACAGCCGGTGTCTTATTCTGATTGTCCAAAAAAAATCCCATCACTAATTAAAAACGCCTTGCTTCTCATGCACCACTGGTAAATAAAAGGACGTCGCAACAAATGGCACCCAAATCAAGAACCCATCAAACATTCGTCAAGGAAAAGGGCTGGGGGAATCGTATAGCAAAAAGAAAAAAATCAAGAATATGGGGATATAAATCGACATAGGAAAATAAGGGCAAAGGCGGGTAGGAAACGTGACAATTTTTGTGTTTGGGAGGGGCCGGGTGATGGTATTAAGCGTTACATGGTCGTCGCCTGGGCCACGAGGTACGCATAGTTGCTCAGTTTGAGCGAAACAACACGCTTCTTAGGGAATTCGGCATTGATGATCAGGCGGCCGTCTTTGCTGAGCGTCCGCTCGCCGATACTGTCGGACAGCTCTTCCCAGCTGACGTCGGGCCGCACGCGGTTCAGCTCCGCGACAATGGTGTCGCTCCATACGCCCGAAGCGCGGCCATTGTGTATCAGAAAGAACGGATTCAGTGGCGGAATGGGGAAGTCTTTGTAATGTTAGCAAGGTCTTGACAAAAGAAGGGTACAAAGGAGAACGAATAGAACGAATAGAACGAAAGAACTAGACCTACCCAAGTCTACATAGCGAATCCGCAGGTGCTCCAGCGCCTTCAGCTTCGCGAGCGACCGCACGGCCGACAGGACCAGCGACTCGAACGCGCGGATAAAGTTGAGGTCCGTGACGCCTGAACCCGACTCGTGCCAGTGGGTTACGTGCCGGCCAGCAGTTCTTCACCGTCACATCGACCGACTTGAGCCGTGTTGTGCGGGGGTCGGCCAGGCGGGCAGCAACGTCGAAGAAGGTGCGGCAGACCCGGCCCGTATAGGACAGGTGCTGCAGCGCGGGTGTCGCCTCAGCCAGGTTGGCGCAGAAGTGGACCCTGTTAAGGACCTTTAAAAAGTACGCGGAACGAGATCTCTTGGCGGTAGTCACCTTCGAGACACAGGTCGAGCGACGTCAGGTTCGTCGGGATCTTGGGGAGGATCATGGCCCATGCTCAAGTAGCTCTTGGACTTGGGCTTGCTGTACAAGCCCTGCCACTCGTGCAGGTTCGGCAACGCATTCGCAAATGTTTTTAAAGTCGTTGTCAGTGCGCATAATGTTCCACTGGCCCTTGCACACAAGCGTCCGCACGGTCGGGATTGTGGCCAGAATCCGCCGACGAGCAATGGCGGACGGATCGGACGGGTCGATAAGCTGCACAGAGGCGGCCTCTGCACCAGGCCTTGCCCACAGTCGGATATAGCGGTCGTCGAGAATCTCGTCTTCAAAGGCAAAATGCCGGATTTGAGGGGCCTTCTTGCGCTCGCCGCCTTCAAGCGTCAAGACACTCAGCTCGGAAAAGGTCAGGCTCAGAACCAAAAGGCCTCTTCAAGCGAGCAGTTGTCGCTGGGAGCGAGTAGGAGGCATTGGAGACTCCGTCAAGCGTGATAGTGGGCGTGGTAGACACTGGTGAGAGGGCAGGTGGCGTTGCTTTTCGGCTGGAACACAGGAAACCACAGCTCCACGTGCTTGACATAGGACTCCAGATGCGGGTGTTTGTGAAAGTGTCTCAGAGTATTGTACATCGTCCAAAGCCGTCGCCTTGAGTTTGATGCGGCAATACAGGCGCTGTTGAATCAAACGTGCGCCACACGCGCGTGAAGGTGGCCATCTTGGTCAGCCGCTTGTCGGGCCAGCTCTTCGTCATGGGCGACACGCGGCAGTCAAAGACATGGTCGAGGATCAGCTCCCTGGATCTCCATAGGAAGGTTCTGGAGGAAGAGGGTCTGCTGCTTCGGTTTTGGTGGCAGTGATGTTTCCGTCTCCGGCTGTCCATCTTTGGCGCCGGAGATCGTCGAGGGGAAACTCCGAGCAAAGGAATCAAAGTGCGAGTCGGGACTGTCGAGGGACGTGGCCACGGTGGATATGGGCGAGAGCGACGGGGTCGTGGGCACTGCCACTATGTCCATCACGCCGGAAAGATCCTGTGGATCCGCGGCAATACTTGACGAAGCAAGATCACCGTAGTCCATTCTACCCGATCCTTCTTGTCCCTGCAACACATCCAAATCCATCACATCCATTGGTGAAGTCATTTGTGAGACGGCAATTGACCCGGGATAGTCGCCCTCGAGTGTCTCGATAATCATTTCCTCCTCGGGCTCATCGTGGCCGCCGCAGGCACCGGCACCGGCTGGCACGCCATCCGAGTAACCAAGGCATCGCACATCGTCTGCCCGCAATTCCGGTTGAGGAAAAGGTGTGCTACTCGGCCGTGTCGGTGGCACGAAGTCGTGTGTGTGGTTTTGCGTGTGCGGAGGGCCCGAGGGGCCGGGCGAGACGGGGTTGGAGGGCGGCAGTCATGACGGATGCTAGGTCGACGGAGGCTTGGATGGCATTGTGGCTGTGGTTGTGGTTTGTGGCCATTGGATAAAACCAGTAGCTTCGCAGGTCGTGGGGCCCGGGCAATCGAGGGAGAGGGGTGTTTGCAGGGCGGGGCGACGTTCGTCGCCATGCTCCGGCGAATGCGGCTCTGTCCGCGGGTCCATGGCTGAAGCGGAGCCCATGCAGTGTGTGGCCTTGGTCGGCGATGTCGGATACAGGAAGGTGGGTGTAGAAGCAGCAGGCGAACAATCGTTGGCTCTCGGGTTATAATTGCACTTTTTATTCGAGGTGGGTTGTCACCAATGGCTAGCCGACATGCAACTGATATGCAGGCAACGTAGTTGGAGCGTTCGTTGGTAGGAAGGCAAATGAGAGTGAAGGAAATAAGAGGATCAAGTGCAAAGAAGATGGCGGAGCGAATGCGAGAAGGCCGTCAAGGCCGGATGGGAAAGAGAGAGAGATCAGTAGGTTTGTGGCAGTAGCGAGAGTAATGCTGTCTGCAGATTGCGGTAGGTCAGGCTGGGCGATTGGGCTTTGATTCGAGAGGGACAAAGAAACTGGGCGAATGAGGAGAGGCTTTTGGTGTGGTCTGGCAAGTGGAACGTGAGTGGACGAAGCCTCGCAGGAAGCACAACTGTAGCAAACGGCCAGTGCATGGCTAGAGCTTGGTCGCGTGAAGACCTGGCCGGGCCGAGATTGGCTGGTGAGGACCAGCGTTTTGTGGGTGTTTCGTTGAGGCGAGGGTCCCTCTCGACGCTTCTGCAGGATTTGCAGAAAAGGCCAGCGAAAAGCGGATAAGAAGCCGGTGAGACAATCGGACGAGGCGTGGGGGGTCGAAGGGAGTGAAAGTGCAAAAGAGAAAGTAAGAAAAGAGTAGCGTATCAGAGAAGAGAGGAGAGAAGAAAGAGGACGAAACGGAGGATTGAAAGAGGGATTGAAATGCGAGAGAAGGCCTAGCAAAGACTGGGAAATAGACGGAAAAAGGCCAGCCAAAAAAGAGGGCGGCAAAAGGGCTGAGCGTCAGAAAGCGAGAGTGAGAGGAAGAGAAGAGGAAGAGGAAAAAGAGGGCAGAAGAAGACCAGCACGATAGTCGAGCGCCAGTGGACGACTAAGCGGGCGGGACGAAATGAAACGGCGGCTAACAAAGAACGAAGCGAATGCATGCGCTTGAAGGCGACGGCGGCGCTGGTGGCGGCCGGTCCAGATGTCCTGCGCCGTTTGGCTGTAGAGAGATCTGGTTGTGTTTCTGGGGAAGAGGGAGCAGAAGTTGGAGGAGCTGAGACGACTGGACGAGGCCAGACGAAAAGAGAATGGGGAAGCGGAAGGAAAGAGAGAGGCGCCACGATCTGTTGGAGGAAGGCACACACACGGCCGGCACTGGAAGGCGCACCCCAGAGAGATAACGGCGACAGGATGGCTCACTTATCAGACCAACAAGCAGCCAAGGTAAGATTGCAGCCTCATCTCAGCCATGACGGAAGCAGAAGGCGCAGCCCAGACCACACCCCACGGCACCCGACACGAAAAACAAGATTGCCTGGCCCTCCCAAACGAGCAGGAACGAGCGACAAAGCTGCGTCTCCGTCAGCCGCTCATTCCCTCCTTTTGCTTTTTGGCCTTTGGCTCCTTCCTTGACACGACACTTCCGTCATTACACAAACTGCGCAGACCCGCATGCGGAATTATCAGTGGCATCAAACCCCCCTGGAAGCCCCGTTTCCGATTATCGACCCCGCTAACCTTGCATTTTGGCGCAGGACCGCCTCCACGCGTTAATTGATCTTGTTAGCGTGTCCAGAATGCCAGAATACCCACTAAAATGAGAAAGGAATGATCCAAGATGACTGCCCAAGGCTGCAGGTCTCTCCAGGCCTCTGGATCCCGTCGCAAGGCTGGTCACCATAACGCAGCCGCTGCGTTGCTTCATATTTGTGGTGGCCTGAATGGTGAGTATGAGAGGCCCCGCGCGGCTCATTACAGGTGTCACGTGTTAGCCCGACGCTGTGTAATCTTGCAAAGAGCCCCTTCCTTCATGCTTCTATCTGGTGGTGATATCTCAGGGAATGAAGGGCTCATGGGGCTGGATGAAGATGCTTTGTCCCTGTTTCTGCCGTTGGCTTTTACTTTTCTTTTTTATGCGTATTTTTTTTGGTTGTTGTGCGTTATTAACTTTGTTATTTTTGATAATATAAAAATATAAATATAAAATGTGATCCACGATATCTTTCTCCGTATTGTTTTATTTTTTTTAACGCAGCAGTATGAACATATGAATATACATTTCTCGTTTCTTGAACCCAGCAAAAATTAACAAAGACGCATGTAGAGTAACATAGGGTTGAAATATCTACCCAACGTGCTAAAATATTATGCAATCAAACAATCAAATAATGAAGCATCCCAGAGCCAGAGGTGACGGGCCATAAAAGTCATGATTCAAATGTCAAGTATTCAGACACGCTGACACACGCTCACCTCCCACCTCCCCTCTACGGGCTACATATGGCCATTGTTGGCTATCAAGCCCGTGGTGTTGGGCCCGTTGTTTAGGACAGAGGCCCCCGTGTAGCCTGCCAGCTCAATGATGCGTCGCTTCACGGCACGCGGGTCTTGGATGCCCTCGTACCGCATCAGGTAGGCAGCCAGGCCGGCCACGTGCGGCGCAGAGAAGCTTGTTCCCGAGGCGTAGGCCGCACCGTACGTCGAGGGCCAATGTACGTCGACGCTACGGTCGATGCCGGCGGCAAAAACGGTGACCTCGGGGCCGTAGTTGCCAAAGAAGGCGCGCTCGTCGGTCGTCTGGTTGATGGCACTGACGGTGATTGAGTCGGGCGCCGACGCGGGCGACATCAGCGCCGTGGCATTGGTGCCGTCGTTGCCGGCGGGCGCGACAAAGACGATGCCGGCATTGACGAGGCTCGTGACGGCGTCGTTGGTGGCCTGGTTCCGGGCGCCAATGGTGCCCACCGAGGCGACGGCGCGGCCGGTCAGGTTCCTGGCTTTCGTGTCCTTGTACATCCACTCCAGGCCCTGGAAGAAACTCGTAAAGGTGCCGTTGCCGTACCTGTCGATGATGCGCACAGAGACCAGCGCCACGTTCTTTGGCCACGCCAAATGTGCGCCCACCCAGGACGCCGGCAACGAGCGTGCCGTGGCCGTTGTCGTCGCCGACGAGCGAGTCAACGGCGCTCATGCCCAGACAGCGCGGCCCTGGAAGTCGGTGTGGTTCAGCTGGATGCCCGAGTCGATGACGTACGCCGTGATGCCGTAGCCGGCCGTGTTGTCGTACGTGTACCCCGACAGCGGGTCCACCTCGGCGTGGCTGAGCCGCGACAGGCCGGACGGCGCGCCCTGCTGCGTGGCCGAGTCGCAGGCGTGCATGACGCTGTCCTGCTCGACGTAGTCAATCTCTGGCGACTGGTACAAACGGTCGTCATCGTCTCGTCGTCGCATGTGCGAGGGCCAGCGCCCGGAAGGTGTTGATCTGGATCGGGCTCGAGGTCGTTTCCTTCTCCGACACGGCGCTGTCGTCTTCGCCCGGGGTGTTTTGACCGCCGCCGCCGCCGCCGCCGTTCCAGATTCCTCCGGGCAATGCTGTGGGCCACCTGTGCCTGGTGGGCTGCGACGGCGCCATCCGAAACGCTCTTTTTGTAGACGGCAATGTATGCGCTGGGGACGGGGTCCTTGACGCCATCGTTTAGTGTTCGGAAGCCCGTTGTGCGGCGGCCGGTTGCGGCACCGTTTTGGTGCGAGAGCCTCGGTGTCGGTGGCCGGTGCTGCGACACGGACACGGAAGAGGCGGCGAGGAGGAGGGCCACGAGCGTGGCAAAGGATGGCACGGGTGCCATATGGAGAGGCGATATGAGTGCACAAAATTAAAAAAGAAAAAAAGAAAGAAGAATACGAAGTAAAAGGAGAAAAGAAAACTGTTGAAATGATAGACCGTTGTGTCTCGTTTTGGGGTTGTTTCTGATTTTTCAAAGAAAACAGCAGCCCTCCATGCAGCAAAAGACAGACGTACAATCAAGAGCCTTCATGTTAGTTCTTCTGTGCAAGTCGAGGAGGATGGGGAAGGGGCAAAAGTACGGGCGGGGACGTTGATTTAAGGAACCAACAAGGGAGAACGACACGCGGAGGCGGGGGCGTCATTCGCAGCGAAATGATATATCACTCATCAACGCCAGTGAAAGACCACCCATGGAGGCGACGGCATCGAGCAAAGAGAACTGAGCACGCCCAGCCAGAAGCCCTGGCCATGGCTGAACGTGGCCGAGCATGTCGGCACACGGCTGGAAAGTGGAGAGTGAGCGGCCCCAGGAAGGCCATCCAATATATCCTATATACACACTATACACACCGTACACACTGTACACACTGTACACACTATGCAACCAAAGAGCCGAGGGAGATTGCAGACACAGACTCGGGGGGGAGGAGGAGTGAAGTGTACCAAGGGAAGCCGGGAGACGAATAAAGAGGAAAGACGGGGAAGGCGGGCGACATCATGTTGCTGTATAAGGAAGACTGTCGCGGTGGTCATAAAAGACCACAGACTACGGCATATGCGCTGCTAGGGCTGAGCATCGTCAGTCACCACTTTGCGGTGTTTACATTCTGCCCTCTCGTCTGATCCTAGCCTGTGAGGACAGCTGCCGATGGAGGGAGGGCGTGGCTCTTTATTGCCTGTATCGCGAATCTTGGCTCGGGCTGGCAGCTGAGACTGTTCTTGTCTTTAAAAGGCTTGTTCTCCTTCTTCATCAGTCGTAACCTCTTGTCTCACCATCCGCCTCGCCCGCCTCGTCCATGCCTCTTTCTTCACCTGACGACACAAGGCGAGATCTCCGAGCAAGAGTGTGGCAGGTGTCTTCAACTCGCCATTCTACGAGCCTTGGCCGGGAAACAAGCAAATGGAAGCAATGAATGGGGGGAACGCCCAAGCGGAGTATACGAAAGAAAGAAAGGTGCAAAGCACAACGCTACATGCTGTCATTCTTCGGGAGTTTTATGCCAGGCCGCACACCATGTAAATTACAGAGCAATCATCGACGGGGATGCAGCAGCGCGGTGCAAATGGGTTTGCTTTGCCTAGGCGCCTATCATGTGTCTATTGACGATTTGTTTCTTTTTCCTCTCGACGGGACAGGCGCGCTTCACGAAACTGACTGCCGTGGGGAATCGGGGAGATCGAGTTTAAAAGATGCAGAGGCATGCAGCGCCATAGCCGTGGAGGATAAAAGGGACAGGAGCCGTCTGTATGTGCTCCTCTCGCTCCGAGGCCTCATTATTTCTCCATAAATCAAATCACAGCAGCAGCCATATAGGAGTGCATCAACATATACACGGGGTGATAATCCCAGTTCGCCCCCCAGAGTGGAAGCCCACAGCAGATACCCAGGCCCAAGCAAGCCACGGGCGAGGAGCAGGACGATTTTCTTTGCAGGGTAAAAGGCTAAACGGGCAGTGCAATAGAACGCCGTGCAAGATACGTGCAACGCCGGTAACTGCGGAGGTACGTTATTTGCCTGAAACGTGTCGTCGGCCAAGATCTCAAGGCGGCACAAAGGCAGTTGCAAGATGGAATCACAACCAAACAAAGGAAGCAAGGGAGCAAAGGAGCAGACTTCAAGCTGGTGATGGCGATGGCGACGGTAAAACACGTTGATGCTGCACGTTTGGAGCCCGTTTGGAATATCCGGGCAGCTATCGATTTTCAGGTTTGGGATTCTGTTGGCCCAAAAGGACAAGATGAAGTCTCTACCGCTGAGCATAGTACGAGTCAGATGGGATTTGGACGCGATGAGAGGATGCGAAAAAGGCAAATCTGAGAGAAATATGACATGTGCGCAATTCATCGAGGTTCCGGGCTGGAAAGACAGAAGCCTTCATGCACCTCCCAGAACACGACGCACCCGGATTCCAGGCTGCTTGCTGCTATCGCTTGACACGGCGTTGTTTTTGCACATCTTTGGCACAACCACAGTCACTAAGCAAACACCCGGGTCGCCTCCCCCGAAGGGAAAAGACGATGCTCAAAGGTGCCGCAAGACCGAATTGCAATTTGACATCCGTGCTGGTAATGATCCCCCTGCCGATGGTTCGTTTTTTCTTATTCTTCTTTCTTCTTTCTTCTCCCAACTTTTGGTACGTTGTGTTGTTTGTTGTATATCTGCTGAGCAGCTACTCTCACGTGGATTCTGCCATGTTTGGTTTCTGTTAGAAGTGCTGCAATGCTGTTCTGTTCTGTTAGGCCCTACATTCAGCTTATGACAGTTTGTCGTGACTGCAAGTTCACCTTGCAAGGCATGCTTCCCTTGCGGGTATCGTGAAATGGCTCTTGATTAAAAGTAATGATATCGTGGCTTTGAGGGTGTATGATGCAGGAACCCTGAACAGAAACATGGCTAGGACAGAACTCGGATTCTGAAAGACTGAAAGAAGAATGGACAAACATCCCGGTTACTTGTCTCCGTGTGGCCGTTGTCGAATGAATTAGATGGATGGGATGGGTGAGAGGAGGGCAGGGAAAGAGAGAGTCGACAGGAATGAGACGGCTGGCGAGAGCTTGGAAAGACTGCCCAGAAGATGGATCATGGAAAACGCATGCTGGAAACAGAAGGGGGAAAGTCGACAAGAAGTGGGGAAAAGACCAGAAGTCGCTCTACAGCTCTTCGTGGACAACGGCCTTTGTGATGGCAGGAGCCGCTGTCGTGGCAGCACCGAAAAAGTCGCTGATTCTGTCCATGTTTGCGCTCAGGAGCCACGCCGCGCCCACCATGAGACCGCGACAATCACCATCATGCCGATGACGCAGCCGATCAGCAGCAGGCCGTCAGACCAAGGCAGAGGCTTCTCGTCGGCAGCGCCCGAGCGCCGGCAGCGGCGGCAGGCTTGTGCTGGGCCTGAATCTTCTTGATGTCCTGGCTCGGGAAGATGGACTCGATAAACTGCTCGATCTTGCTGCACTGCAGGCTGATGGCCGTGTACAGGGGATCGCGCGGGTCGTTCTTCTTGTGGATGCGGTGCAGGTACCGGCGGAAGAGATCGCAGACAACGCGCAGGTTCTGGGTGGACTCGCTCATGAGCTGGCACGCGTCGCCCTTGGAGATCTTGATGTGGCTGTAGAAGATGGCCGGATTGCGGAAGACAAGCTCGAGCGTAGCAATGGCCATGGACTGCGGGATGGCGACAAAGTTGAAGACGCTCTGGTCGCGGATGCCCGCCATGTAGAACAGGCACTCGTCGGCGTGCTTGAGCGCGTTGAGCACCATCTCGGACGAGCACTCGAGCGCCTTCTGCTTGAAGACGGGGTTCGTCTGGTCAAACATGTCGTCCCAGTTGTCGACGTGCTTGCTCCAGATCTCCTTGGGCCAGAACCGCCGCTTGTCGACAAAGTCCTCGTGCACGTCGCGGATGATGTTGGTCTTTTGCAAGAACTGGCCCATGGACTCGGTCAGGTGCGGCCGCTCCAGCAGCGCCGGGTTGGCCAGCTTGGATTCGACAAACAGGCGCGTCAGGCCGTCGCCGACCAGGCCCGCCACGTAGTGGCAGTACAGCTCATAGTCGGCAACCGTGTTGACGCCGTTGGCATTGTGCTCGGCATTGAGTGCGTAGTCGGCCATGCCGTTTCCCATCTTGGTGGTAATGTCGCGCACAATCGCGTAGTACTCGGGCTTCATGCGCTTCAGCTCGACAATGACCTTGTCAAAGTTGACCAGCAGCTCGCGGTCCTTCTCGTTGGGGCCGTTCTCGGTGAACTTCCAGCCGTCAATCTCCATGTTGGAGTCGAAGTTGCGCAGCAGCGGGATCTTCTTCTCGTTGGCAGCGTCATGTCGTCCTCGATCGTGTCGAGGCCGCGCAGCGCGAGGTAGAACAGGCAGATGGGCATGAGCAGCTCGGGGTTCAGCTCCTTGATGACAGCGGAGAAACTGCGCGACGTGAGGTCGAGGTACTCGAAGCACGCACGCTCCGTCTCCGACTCCTTTGCCGGGTCCCGGACGTGGACGGGCTCGTGCCACATCTTCCTGCAGGAGGTGTCAGGATGGTCGGTACAAAAAGAGAGAACAGCATAGAAAGACCTTTGCGACTTTTGAGACTTACCACTGGATGATTGACCGCAGCTGCGACGGGTGCACCAGCAGCCACGCAATCTCTGCTACTGACGGCATGATGGCGGTGTGTGTGTGTGTGTGTGTGTGTGTGTGTGTGTCTCAAAGAGAACAGGGGTGGCTGACGGTCGCGTGAGGCTTCAAAGACGAGTGTCGAGATGCTTGCTGTCTCAGACCTCGCAGCTCCCAAAAGGGGGGAAGGCGCAGGTTTTTGTGCTCGTCGGATGCTCCTATCGTACTTTCCGTGCGAGCTTTATCCCTCGTGGCAGATTCGGAAAGAGGAAGGCACGGCCTTTGGTGTGAGGAAGGAGCGCACGGAGGGTTCCCGGATGAGAATGTGGTGTTGAGGGTGTGAATTGAGGAGAAAATCGAGGAGAAAATCGAGGAAAGAAAATGGAAATGAGCACGCACAACGGCCAGGATGCAACGGCGCAGCATTTCACGGGTGGGAAAAAACGTGGCCCCGGCAAAATTGATGGGCCATGGAAAGTCCGCCATAGAGAGTTAAGCGGAGTGGAAGAAGAGCTGAACACGCTGTGCCCGATTCAGGAAGGCGCAGCCCGCTTGCACAGGCCATGGCCACTCAGAGGCGGGCATCACTCAACAAAATGGGGCAGGAGCAGGGTTACTCCGCAGATGTACTCCGTACGATACTCGTAGCAAGAACTGGCGAGGGACAACAGATTTGTGGGGATGAGAGATAATTGGCCAATAGACAGTCGCTTAAGCCCCTGACAATTAATGGGGCTAAGAACGCTAAAGAGAGGTTGAAATGCTCCAATCTGAAGTTTGGTCAGTGACGACTGGCTGTGACGAGAAGGTAAGATACTGGTCGAAGATGCACCACTGGACGGAGTAGAAGAGGAATAATTGTATGACGAAGTGGGCCATTGTCTTGTTGTTGTTTTCATATTGTTTTGTGGCTTTTCGGGGCCTTTCATATCATGTTGAGGTTTTGTTTAGATGTTTTGATTTATACTTTTAATTGTGAAAGAAGAAAGAAAAAAAGAAAGTGATTGTTAATAAGGTCGCTTTTTCTCTGTTATAAACAAGTACAACAGCAAACACTCCACAAACCACTATTAACAAGTCACAATTAGTTGCTTTTCATTCTGAGTTTCATAAAAACAATCCCCCACTGTCTTTGACAGCCAGATAGAGAGGGCTGCCTCGAGGAACACGGACCTAACACCCACTTTTGAGCTCATAGACACCGAACGACGCTTTGAGCACGTCCACCGCATGGCTTGCGGCTGGTCTCACAGACATGTTGTCGATATTCGCAGCCTTGTGAGGCTTGTCGAATGACCCAAGGACAGTGCGAACACAGTCATTTTATAATTCACACGGTGTCTCCAAACCAGGTTAGCGATACTGTCGTCTCGTTTTTTGGCAGATTGCATGGGAAAAGGGCCGGTAAGAGCTGCATGCGTTGGACTGAGCACACCGTAAGATACACACGTTTGCTTGCATCCACGAGCCGACGATCTTTTTCTTCAGAAGCTGGAATGTTGATCTTACACGCAAAGCAGCCAGCTTACTAATTCACACACAAGTGCGCTACTGAGTACGGTGCGCGCACAGTGCACATTCATTGGAAATCAGAATTCCAGTCCCCTTCCGCAAGGAGGAAAGGGAAAGAGCACTGCAGTCAACACGAGCTTTGTGCCACTCCAGCACTCGTATCGCCCGTGCGTCCATGCCAGTGAAGGCTAGCACTGGCTTCACCCCTCCACGCACCGTCTAGCACGACGCCACTGGCGCCGGCCAATCTCAGCGTCCACTGTGCGCAAACCACCCCTGGCTTATTGTGACCTATTTTGCAACTAGTGGCTGCGGTCTCGCCCTTTGCCCCTCTTCTCCCACCTTCTGCATGCTCTGTAATGGATTTGCGGTGCGTCTGTCACTCTGTCAACCCCTCTGCTCACCAATCCGCCGCAGTTTTCTGCCTCTGAAGCTGGCGTAGACACCTCTTGGGCGTGTTCAGCTGTTCCACAAAAAGGCCCCCTTTCTCGTCCTGGTCCTGCTCACCGATTGTTTGCTGTCCTTTTTGTTTCTCCCTTTTCTCGTCTCCTGTTCTTCCGTTTGTTCTGCTGTTGCTTTCTTCCCCAACGCTCGCTTTCTGTTCTATCTTGATCCTCAAATATATCTATACCCTCTTCTATACCCTCTTCTACATCTTTTTGGCTCCGTCTTCCCCTCTTCCCCTCTTCCCCCACACACTTCCTTCACAATGGCTGCTGCGTCGAACAACCGCTTCCTCATCTGGGGTGGCGAGGGCTGGGTTGCTGGCCACCTCAAGAGCCTGCTCGAGAAGGCCGGCAAGGAGGTCTACACCACGACGATCCGCATGGAGAACCGCGAGAGCGTCATTGCCGAGCTCGAGCGCGTCAAGCCCACGCACGTCCTCAACTGCGCTGGCAGCACGGGCCGCCCCAACGTCGATTGGTGCGAGGACAACAAGGAGGCCACGATGCGGTCCAACGTTATTGGCACGCTCAACCTGACCGACTGCTGCTTCCTCAAGGCATCCACATCACCGTTCTTTGCCACGGGCTGCATCTACCAGTACGACGAGGCGCACCCCTGGGGCGGCCCCGGCTTCAAGGAGACGGATGCTGCCAACTTTGACGGCAGCTTCTACTCCGAGACCAAGCCCACGTCGAGGCCGTCATGAAGCATTACTCTAACGCGCTGATTCTGCGCCTCCGTATGCCCGTTAGCGACGACCTGCACTCGCGTAACTTTGTCACCAAGATCTCCAAGTACGAGCGCGTCGTCGACATCCCCAACAGCAACACCATTCTGACGGACCTGCTGCCGGCCTCGATCCTGCTCGCCGAGCACAAGGAGACGGGCGTCTACAACTTCACCAACCCCGGCGCCATCTCGCACAACGAGGTGCTGTCCCTGTTCAAGGAATTGTTCGCCCCAGCTTCACCTGGAAGAACTTCTCGCTCGAGGAGCAGGCCAAGGTCATCAAGGCCGGCCGCTCCAACTGCGAGCTGGACACTACCAAGCTCATCACCAAGCTCAAGGAGTACAACTACGAGTCCCCGAGATCCACGTTGCCTACCGTGGCTGCTTCGAGCGCATGAAGGCTGCCGGCGTGCCAGTAAGCGCTTGGCATTGACGCTTCTGAGGCTCCCGAGGCACAGGGAGCTGCCCAGCGCAGAACCCGAGCCTGTGATGGGATGCATGATGGGATATACTGGTATACTGGTATACTGATATACTGATATACTGCAATAATGACTTTTTGGATGGACCAAGTTAGAAATAAAAAATACAACAGACGACTCAGGGCCTGAGCACTTGCGTTTTGTCCTCGCCCTGCTTATGACTTTTTCCGGGCTTTTTGTTCTGTCTTTTTTGCTTCTAGATGTCTAGATATCCTCGAGAACGTGCCAGATTTTTGAATATAATATATACCAGCGTGTGGATTTCCCGGTACACCTGTCCCTTCCGTCGAACTGTTGTGCTTTGTGTGATTCTGTACGCCGTACTCTGTGCGGCTGATAACGCCTCGAACGACCCGGTTAGTAATGCACGTGACACAACACGTGACACAACCCGCGCCCGGCGTCGCCGTGCCCGCCACAGAGGAGGAACAGAAAAAAATGTCGCTTTTCACGGGCGTGGAAGGCGCTGTCCTGCGTGATGACGAAGCTGCCCTATCAGGTTGCTATTTTCCCAAGCCCCATCGCTCGCAGCCTGTTCTACCAAATCCACGACTACCCTCTACTCCCCTTTTTCTTTTTGCTTCCCATTTTCCCATTTTCCCATAAGCGCACCCCGACACCAAGCTGAACCGGCTTTCTCTGTACGGTGAAAGGACTGTCACCTGCTTTTCTGCCCGCCATTTCCCCGACCGCCAAAGTCTCCGAGGCTGCATAAGCGACAACAATCTGCCAACAACAGCTTTCCGCGGCTCACTGTGTTTGTGTGTCCTGCCACCCATCGACACTCCCGACGATCTACACAACCTCCGCTGCCTTCCGACTTCCCGACCTTCCGACCCTCCCAAGCTATTCGCCATGGTGGTCGACACCGCCTACTTACGACCTCCTCGGGGTCGCGCCCACGGCGACCGAGCTCGAGAATCAAAAAGGCCTACCGGAAACAGAGCCATTGTCCACCACCCGGACAAGAACCCCAACGACCCGACTGCACACGAAAAGTTCCAGGCTATTGGCGAGGCGTACCAGGATGCTTCAGGACGCGGACCTGCGCCAGGCGTACGACAAGTACGGCAAGGATGCCTCGAAAACCGTCCGAGGGCTTCGTGGACCCGTCCGAGTTCTTCTCGTCCATCTTTGGCGGCGACGCATTTGTCGACTGGATCGGCGAGATCTCGCTCATGAAGGACCTGACGGCGACCCATGGACATTGCCGTCTCGGAGGAGGAGGAGGCCGCCCGCAGCGGCAGCGGCAGCGGCAGCAGAGGCCGAGGGCGATGGTGCTGCTGCGGCTACAGGGCGAGAGCAGCGGGCGCCGATGCAAACTTCCCCGGCACGGGACGAGGCTATCAAGGAGAGCATTGAAGACGGCCGAGGCCGAGGGCCACGTCAAGCCGCCAGGCGTGACCGTCGAGGAGGAGCACCACAGCAAGGACGAGCCGTACCATCACCAAACCTGGCCGCCGCCAGCACGACGGCCAACACGACGGCGTCGCCCTCGAGCTCTGGCCGCAACACGCCCAGCCGCTACGCCATCCCGATCCGCCCAGCCCTAATGGACAAGCCATCATCGGACGAGACCACGGCTGCCGGAGCTGCGCACGGCGACAGCCTGGCCGAGGACGGCGGCAAGAGAAGGACAAGAAGAGCAAGTCGGGACTGTCTAAGGAGCAGCGCGAGCAGCTGGCAGCGTACGAGAAGGAGCGTGCGCGGGTGCGGGAGGAGCGCGTCGAGACGCTGGTGCGCAAGCTGCAGGACCGCGTGCGGTGTCGGTGTTGGACCGCGAAGACGGAACCGCGGCGCGGACGTGACGCGCGCGTTCCAGGAGAGAAAATCCGCCTCGAGGTGGAGGAGCTCCAAGATGGAGTCGTTTGGCCTCGACATTCTGCACGCCATCGCCAGACGTACGTGTCCAAGAGGCGACGGCCTTGCTGCGCAGCCAGAAGCTCTTTGGCATCAGCGGCTTCTTCAGCCGCATGCGCGACAAAGGGCACGCTGGTCAAGGACACGTGGAACACGATCAGCTCGGCCATTGAGGCGCAGCAGACCATGGAGGAGATGGCGCGCATGGAGGAGCGCGGTGGCGACGACTGGACGGACGAGAAGCGCGGCGAGTACGAGCGCCGTGTGACGGGCAAGATCCTGACGGCAGCGTGGCGCGGCAGCAAGTTTGAGATCCAGAAGCGTGCTGCGCGACGTTGTGCGACGCCCTGCTGGCACGACAAGGAAGGTGCCGCTGGCGAAGCGCCTGCAGCGCGCCGAGGCGCTGGTGCTGATTGGCGACGTGTGCAACCGGGCGCGGCGGACGCCCGAGGAGGAGGGCGAACTACATGGCGTCTTGAGGCAGCTGGTGGCCGAGGCGGCGATAAAGAAGGACAAGGAGTCCAAGAAGAAGAGCAAAGGACAAGGACGGCGCCGCGAAGAAGGGCTGGGGCCGTAGCGGCGGAAGCAGCAGCAAGGACGAGGCGGATGAGGCGTTTAGCAAGGCGGCCGCCGAGGCAGCCGCCGAGGCGCCCAACGTGCCCAAGTCGTGAGAGGCGGCCGGGGCCCGTCCGGGGCTTTATTGCTTGGAACAGAATGTCCACATTGAACTCTTGAATTACTGACAGAGTTTGGGAGCTTGGTGGAAGAGGGGAGGGTGGAGGGTAAGAGGCCGTTTTCTTATTTTCTTTCTTTTCGTTTCCGTTTTCATCTTTATTTCTGTCCCCGTTTGTCTTGTCCGCCGCATTTTTGCCAACCAGGGCCTCTCCATCCAGAGGCGCACCATTGTCTTGTTTGTTGGCCAGCATGCATGCTGCCCGACTGGCTATTTTACTGCCCTTTTTTTTTTTTACACAGGTTTACCATATAAATCCATAGCATGTTTCCACTCCTCCCCATTTGTCGCCCTTCTTTACTTGTCGCCCAACTCCACCTCTTCCATACTAGCACAGGGCAGCACCCCCGTTCTTTCTAGAAGGAAACTATAGATTTTTCTTCCTTTTTTTTTATTGTAATCATTGATGTGCTGTGAAGCAATTGCCCGAGTGCTACTTTCACGGCCTCAAAGAGAACAAAGCAGAGCATCAAAGAAAGCCAGGAATAAAAACTATAATTATGCAATAAAGGTGCTCATGGAGTACCGTTTTGACCATGGTGCGTTCTGTGAGATGTGTTGACCAAAACCAAAAACAATACGGGGGAAAATCCAAATGGCTCCAAAAAGGTAAGCCGTGGCCAAAGAAAATATGCAATGCCCGTGTGGAAGGGGGGGTATATATTCAATCTGCTGCTCACCGCCGCCCAGCTATAGATGAAACAATGAAGAAGAGAAGATACAACCACATGGACGAGCCTCGGACAATGCAAACCGGAACAAGAGATGACTGAAAAAAGAAGAGTCCGTGCAGATTTGCAAAATTAGACCAAAAGAGACAAAATACATGGTATCAAAAGAGAGACACGAGACAAAAAAAAAGGAGTGGCTGACGTAGAAACAAGGCAGACCCAAAAGGAGAGAGAACAAAGAAGCAGAACGCTGGTAGTGATGGGTTTTCTATTAATCGTCATTCGGTCCCTCCAAACAGAGGACCATACCAAAAAAAGGGACACAAATGACAAGTAACTCGCTGGTTGCGCAACTATGCAAATAAGCAAACCAAAAAAAGAGGTTGCCGTCCTCTCTCTCCTGTGAAAAAGTTCATTACATGAATGTCTCTGATTTGATGCTGTATGGTGTCGTTCTTTG
Source organism: Sporothrix curviconia (assembly GCA_016097085.2). Taxonomy (NCBI): domain Eukaryota; kingdom Fungi; phylum Ascomycota; class Sordariomycetes; order Ophiostomatales; family Ophiostomataceae; genus Sporothrix; species Sporothrix curviconia. Next base: position 8,567 of record JADMNF010000094.1, on the reverse strand, counting down.
GTCATGTCGTCATTCTCGTGTGCGGTCTTGAGTATTTTGTTGTTGCAGTCGGGGTTTGGTATATATCTGGTGGCGTGGATAGGTAGGCGGCGCAGTCGACGGAGTGAGTATTGGCGGAATATGGGAAGGGAAACGAAAAAAAAGAAATAAAACAGATGACAGGGAAACAGAATGTTCAGCCAGAAAAGCCCGACCTGAGTTCTGTGTTTTCGAATTTTGTTGCAGAGTTCCGGTAACGCCAACGTGTTCCGTGTCCTTCTAAGCGTTTCCCGCCGGTTTGATACAGTTTATATATGGTTGAGTGGTGAGTTGTTTGTTGTTGAATGGTGGTGTTGAATGGTGGTGGTACAGACATAGGAAATTGGAAGAAAAAGAAAGAAAATGAATGTCTTTGCCGGCGAGGGCGGTTCTGTTGCTGTCTATGTTTCTGGGGCCGTCGCTGTTGCAGGTGCTTCTTGGATGGGCGTTTCTGGTATTATCGGCGGTGGATTTTCAGAAGCAGCAGCTGGCAACGGTTGTGCTTGGCTGTGCTGGTTGTGCTGGTGGTGCTGGTGGTGGCGGTGGTGGCGGTGGTAGAGAACTGCTTTGCCGGCGTGCTCGGTGCAGCATCCGTGTCTGGGGTGGGAGAGACCGCTGCAACCTGATCGAGCGAGAGTGGCAATAATGCCGCGGGCGGGACCTCGACGATCTCGGCATCGCCAGAGTCGTCAAAGCGCACAGTCCGTACATTGTGGCTGACGGGGCTGAAGGCTTCGTTTACGGTCTTCATGCTCGTTCCGAGGAGGAAGAGGGACGGTCGAGGTGGGTGTGGCGGAGGGGCCGGTGATGCTGTTGGGACTGCTCAAAGCGATATCGGTGACTTTAGTGACCTCGGACGGCTCGGACTGCTCGGACAGCTTCAGCTTGCTCGGCCTGCTTGCGCGCAGGCTCTGCTCGCCTTCGCCGCCGTCCTCGTCGTCATGATGTTCGTCCAACAGGGCCCGCGTCTGCTCGAGCAGCAGCGATGCCCGGCCGCTCTGCTCCAGGCTGTTTCGTTGCCGCTGCTCCCGCTCCTTGCGCTCCTCGTGCTCCTCGCGCTGCTCGCGCTGCTCGCGCTCCTCGACCTCGTCGGCGGCTAGCACCCGTCCGCCAGCTGCACCTCGCTCACGCGCACCTGAAAGGCCAGGGCCTTTTGGCCCTCTTGGATCAGCGCCTCGGTCCAGTTCATGCACCGCTTGATGCTCTGGTTCATCTTTTGGCTGTCCACGAGCAGCTGGCGGTGCTGCTGGAGGTCGAGCTGGAGGCGGCGCTCGCTCGCGTTTGCGGCGAGTGAGGTTCTCGTTGTCGAGGTCGAGTCTCGGGTCATTGTCCGAACTGTGGTCATGGTCGTTGTTCGTGGTCAAGGTCGTGGTCGTACTCGTTTGAACGGGTTGTCCATGTCCGAGTTGTCCGTCGTCCACGTCCTCGCCCTCGTCGCCAAAGTCAAAGGACTCGTCTTCGCCCAGCAGGTGATCCAGGTCCGCATGGGACCCTCGACCGTGGATGACGACGTGATGCGGCTGCCACCACCACCGGGGAGGGTGCCCGGCAGCGCAGAGGCAAGGCCGGAGGAGCCCAGCCCGCCGTCGTCGCCGCCCAGCGGTGCCAGGGACAGCCGGCCCGACCGCGACAGACGCGGAAACTGGCGCAGCTCGTTCTTTTGCTTGCGCAGCTGGCGCTCCAGCGAGCGGTTGATGGCCTCGAGCGAGGCATTGTGATCTCGAGGTCCTGGACTTTGCGCTCGCGGCGGGCTATGGCGACGAGCTCGTCGACCGGGTTGTGGGATGAGTTGGAGTTTGAGTTCGGATCGGCGGGATGGGCAGAGACATTGGTGCTGCTGCGACGGCTGTCTTTGCCACTGCTACCGCCACCGGCGTGCTCGCTGCCTTCGCCGTCCGTTGTCGCCATGGCTGTTGACACTACCTGACGCCCTCGGCAGCCTCGCCCTCGTTGTCGTTGTCGTCGTCACCGGCCAGGTCTTCCGTGGCCTGCAGAATGGCAGCTAGGGCCGCTCGTGGCAGCTGCGTTGGCACCGCTGCCGCCGGGAGACGACGTCACGTTCGGGAAGGGGTAGGCAGGGAACTGCCGGACGCGGGCGAGGGCGCCTCGGAGCCGGGCTGGACGACTGGGACGAGTGTAGCAGCCGCGCGACAGTGGCGGGTCGGCAATGGTCAACGCTGCCCTTGCGGGAGTGGCCGCCGGCGCTGCTGTTGGAGCCCACGCTGGCACTAAAGTTGCTGCGCTGGCGCGAGAGCAGATCGAGCCGCACGCTGCCTGGCGAGACAGGGCCGGCAGGGGCTGCGACGGAGGTGGGCGAGGCCACGGCAGCACCAGGGCCTGCGGGCGAGGCGGCTGCGTTGAGCAGGAGGGTGTTGGGCACAGACGGGCGGTGGTGCATGTTGCTGCTGTTGCTGCTGTTGCTGCTGCCGCCGTTTGGCTGAGGGCGAGGCGGACGACGACGACGTCTGCGCCACAACCGGGAAGGACAGGCTCTTCTGCAGGGGATACGGTGCCACGGCGGGATCTTGACAGGGGAAAGGGGCCGCGAGGCCTGCTGCTGGACCGTGGCGTCACTGGCAGCGCGCCGGGCAGACGACGAGGACGGCGTACGCTCGAGGGCTGCGCCGTTGGCAATGCACAAACTTGGACGAGCGGTCTCCGGCCGCGGACTACGTTGGCACTGGACAGCATCGTGGGCGAGGCCAATGCCGTTGGCGAGGCAGATGGGCCGGGAGCGACGCGACGGACGCATTTGCCAGCGGGTTGCCGCCAGCGGAAGGCAGAGACTTGCCGTTTGGCATAGAAAAGTCGAGGCCGGTCTCGACGAGGGTGCAAGGCCGGGCGAGGCCAGGGGCGGGCCCATGGACGACAGCGAAGCCGAGGCTGCGTTGACGGAGGAGGCTGCTGCTGCGGCTGCCGAGGCAGATGCCGAGGACGACGCCTTGGCCTCGCTGGCATAGAAGAACTTGGCATCGGGGTCCGGCGGCGACGCGAGGCCGTTGTAGCCGCTGCTGCTGCTGCTGTTGCTGGCACTGCCGATACCCAGACCCATGATGTTGTTGTGGGTGTTGTTGTTGTTATGGTTGCCGGACGAGGTGGGTGTGCCGTGGGCGTGGTGCTGTCGACCCGGCTCTGGCGGGACCCGGAGCGCGGCGTCCACGTTGTTGAGGTAGGACGGGACGGGCGAGGCCGCGGAGTCATAGTTGTTGTGGGCCATAGTTGCTGCTGCTTGTTGTGTGCTGCTTGCTGTGGCTGCTGCCGAGGAGAGGCCGGTGACGCGCCGTGCGAGCGGCGTGGACACGGTGACGGTCTGGTAGGGCGAGGTAGCCGAGGACGAGGAGGGGCCGGTGGCCGTGCGCGCCAACGAGGGCGTGGTGGGCGTGGTGCTGGCAATCTTGGGCGTCAAGGGGCACGCCCGACGGGCCGCGAGGCCAGCATGGGCTTCCGGGGGGTGTCTTTGTCGTAGCCCATGGTGGTAGACGAGGGAGGGCCGGTGCGCATTGGGGGAGGGCGCGGGCGGAGACGGACGACAAGGCCGAGAGGGTGGACAGCGTAACCGACCGCGGTGCCCTTAGGAATCGAGGCGTGGCGGGAGACGGAGAAGAAGAGAGGAGGCCGAGGAAGCCAAAGAAGGCAGAGAAGGCTGTTGCTTTAGGAATCGAGGCGTGGCGGGCCGGGAGGACAGGGCGGCATTGCGGTCGCGGGCGCGGAGAGCGAGGCGCGGAGTAGAAGTGCTGCTGTCGGAGGGCGCGGCAGAGGCGACGCGGGCCGTAAACCGACGTGAGGAGTGCGAGGTTGTTTGAAGATCCTCCGAGCGAAGAGGCTGACGAGGAGAACGACGAGACTGGGCGTTTGGGCGTGCTGGACAGGCCTATCGTTGAGGCTGGCCGGCGCGGATGGGGCTAGGTGGTAGAGATACCCGCGCGACGCATTGGAGTGTGGCGGAGGCGTGGTGTGCGTGCTGATGTTGTTGTTGTCGTCGCTGCTGTCGTTGTTTTGGTGGTGGTCACGGGAGTTGGTGGTAATGGCCGGGACAGTGTGGACGGTGTGCGTGGCGGGTGGTGTTGTGGTGTTGTGGTGGTGTGGACTGGCGCATGTTGGCGCCCTGGGGGAGTTTAGCCCTGTATTTTGGCGTTGTTAGCGGCCGTTGGCGTGTGCCTGACGTATTCTGGCGTATTTTGGCGTATTTTGGCGTATTTTGCGTATGTTTGTAGTGTTCTAGGGCCCTGTATTTCCGGCCTACGAGTATTTGCTGCCACCTTTGGCGTGTTTTGGCTGGTCGAGTTTTTGGCTGTGCTTGTTCTTTGTACCCGACCAAAGTGGCGTCCTGGTTCTTTTCGTACTTTTTTTCTCTCGTCCCCCAGTTTTCCGACCTCACCTTTCCCTCTCTCTCAACAAAAGAACAAAAGCGGTGTGGGTGGCTGGGCCTCGCATCCCTTCTTATCCGGCGAGGCAAGGCGAGTTCTCCATTGTCCATACAACCGCCTTGTCTACCATCCACCGTGAACAGTGCATCCCTGCTGACGTTCCTGTATTTTGCGTTTTAATTTGTGTTTTATTTGTGTTTTTATTTGTTTTTTATTTGTTTTTATTTTACCTTATTTCCCCTCCTAATGCCTCCTTTTGGTTGCATTCTGGCCCTTTTGTCCAGGATTGCATATGTCCTCCTTGGCTAGGGTGCGTGCACGTGACGCAGCATGCCGATCTGAATGCCCAATGGCCCTTGTTTTGGTCGGCATCCTGGGCCATACCGCAGAACAGAGAAAAAATTGGACCATGCCTGCGTCATTTTACGAGACTGGACAGGCTTGTCTGTCGTTGTTTTCATCTGCCATGCCCGTCCCTGCCGAACCGGTCCTTGCCCTGTCTTGTAGGCGTCTGTGCCTGAAATTCTTAATTAGTGCCTGCTCTCAGCCAGCCACAGCGTCTTCGGGCGCCTCAACCGTCCCATTGTTTACTTAACTGCGCTGTAATATAGGCCAAGCTCTTGTTTTTAGTGCACATTTCTACAGTATCTTACCCCACGATTTGCGGTTGGTGGCGGACGGCGCGTCATGCTAAAAAAAGACTCTCCGAGTCTCGACATTTGTTTTTGTTTTGGCATTTCCTCCTCGACCAAGAAAGAAGGCTATTCCTTGAGCGAGCGTCGAGCGAGCGTCTCCACCGGATCAAAAAAGTAAAAGGGACGAGACGGGGCCGTCGCTGGATCAAGTGGAGATCGTTGACGGTGGAGAGATGGCAGAAGCTGTCACTTTGGGGTGAGAAGAGGCTGGAAGTATCTTGCAGAGTATATGTACGTAACGCAATCTTGATGTCCACCGAAGCATGCCATGGAGCAGCAGAGCCACGGAGTCGAGATGTCTCACAGCGTGTGGGTGACGTCGATGCCAGAGACGAGGGTGCTTGTTGGGTGTGGCGAGGATCTGGGGAGGGAACGTGTTTGCAACGAGTGAGACATGTGCAAGACCTTCGGTACCATCGGCAAATGGTGCTGCAACGTATATTCATCTGCAATATTATAGCATAAAAGAGGATCACCTACCAGAGGGACGAGGCTTTTAGGACAAGAAGCAAAAGGCTCGGCTGGCCACAGAACTAGGCAGAGAGGCAGACAAGCGGATAAGAAGACAGAGATACGGGTGGATAGAGTTAAACTATCCAGCTTCAGCGGTCCCGACATCTTCTCGCTGAAAGTGATTGCTGTCGTCTCCTGATGAATACTCTTTTGAGGATGCCTTGGTGCAGTGACACGAGACTTGCCGGCTACAGTGCCTTAAGACGCGCTAGGGCAGAGCCTGAAACAGGGATGGGTCCCGCTAGGTGACAAGGCCTGTCGTTGTGCGTTTTGGGCAGCCTTAGTGAGGGGCGAGGCCCTGAGCCAACAGCCAGGTCCACTAATTTTCTGGCCTCGCCGCCTCGTCGCCGCTATTCGTTTCTGTCCAGTACACACGCCGTCCTTTTGTCTTCTGTCGTTAGCGTGCACATTCGCTTCTTTCTTTCCACTCCTCTTAGACAACCCTTCCCCATCCCCATGATGGGCGTCATTGGCATCACGCTCGTTCTCGCCTCGATCGTCCTCTTCCTCATGTATCCGCAAACATGGCGCTCGCTGGCGCAGCCCGTCCTGGCAGTGGTGGCAGGCCGAGGACCGGCCAGCATCGGAAGCCGGGCCGGATGCAGCCTGCACCGAAGACGGCACCGAAGACGGCACCCAATACAACAGCGACAGCGGAGACGATACCAGATGAACAGGCCTCGACGACCATACAGTCAAACATCGAGCGCGACCGTGTTGCAATGCCGCCCAGCCGCCTCCGCCGCCTCCAATAATACACATTCTGGGCGACAACGCGAAGCAGACGGAGGACGAGGACGAGGACGAAGAAGAGGCCACAACGCCCAAGGCCGTGCCTTACCCTGGTCCAGAACGGCACGGCTGTCCCGAGCCTGTCACTGTCTGCACCGGGAGACAGCGATGGCGAGGATGCAGGCGACGGTGACGGCGACGACTGCGACAAGATGCCCCGCCCATGTTCCCATCGCCCTTTTCCGCCCAGCGCGCCGGCGCCTCCTCGATCGTCCAGAGCACCCTCGTCCTCCTCGTCCTCCCCGGCCGGCCTCATGCACCAACCGCCCCGACCACAGCCACGTGCTGCGCCTGGCGCTGCAGCTGCCTCCTCCTTGTCGGCCCTCAACGCTGCCCGTCGGCCCGCCAATCTCCCGATTCCCAACCGCGGACCGCCCCCCTGCGCAACCCACCGGCCACAGGCTTTTGTTGTTGCTTCTTCTTCTCTCGTCCCGCCCCGTCGAGCACAGCAAAACCCAACAAACCTCGCGCAAGGTCGTCCTCGAGCCAGGCACAAGCCCCTCGACTGGGCCCGCGTCACGGCCGACCCCACCGGCAACCGCCTGCGCGCAGCAACCTGCCCGCCGATGCGCCGTATCTGCTGCGGGTGACCCCGTCGCAGCTCAAGCAAATGAACGGCCGCAAGGGCCGCGACGCTGGACGGCGCTGGCGGCATGGTGTACAACATTACGCCGTATGTTGCCGTCCTGCGCACCCGGGCGGCAAGGGCGAGCTGCTGCGGTGCGCGTGGCAAGGAGGCAACAGGCTGTTCAACGAGGTGCACTCGTGGGTCAACTACGACAACATGCTGTTCGGCGTGCCGGATCATTATCATGGTAGAGGAGCACGCGTCGACAACGAGTCCCATGGAGGAGATGGACTAGGCAGGACACGGGAGAGGACCGTTGTACAATACGCGAGATATATCATTATCATGGTGCGAGGCACAAAAATACGAGATACCCATATAGAATAAAATAGAGCAATGAAAAGGCGCCTTTTATATCCCATGTTCTCCCATTTCTCCCGTGTTTGTCATCGTGCAGACTGCCAAAACTCGGACGCTATATAAACTAAAATCCCTTGTGTAGAACATTACCTCCTGCTGCGGAACTTGAACTTGAGCCCGCTTCGTCTTCGCGTCGCTATCGGGTATTGTCACCGGCCCCAGGTCGAGAGCCCGATGAAATCGTTCCCGACGAGCTTGCTGTGCCAGCGCCCCGCCAGGGGCCGTTTCGCAAGCGGTGCAGCCGTCGCGGGAGCCGCTGCAGGCTGTCTCTTGGCTCCCCGCGGCGCACTGCTGTCCTGTTGGACGGTCGGAAGGCGTGTCGAAAATGAGCAGCGACGAGGACGTCATTGACGATGGATCGGCCGGCAACCGCCACAGCAGCAGCCGCCCGCCGCACTGCTCGCAGGCGTGGTCCGTGCTTGCGCATGCCTGGGCTCTGGCGGACAGCTGCCGTGCGCGCAGCCACTTTGGCCCGGCGCGTGTCCGTGGAAGTCAGCCTGCGAATCCGTTGTTTGCATTGGGACGACAGATGACAGTAGCGGATGGGGCTGTTTCTCGTTCGACGCTGCTTTGTTCGGGCGCGATGTCTGTGCCGTAGGAGCAGCAACAGCGGCTCTTCCGCCATGGCGACGGTTTTTGTCGTGGCCATCTTCTGGGTCCGTGTCGGGGACGACCCCTCTGCCACCTGGGCAACAGGGCGAGTCAACGCTCCCACCGCGCCGCGATGCAGCACTGCCAATGATGCTTGGCGTGCCTCCTTTCCGTTTTCGTCCAAACGGCCGCTCTGCCGGTTGTGTCCGCTGTTGCTGAGGCGCTCGCGGAGAGAGCCCTGGTGCCCTGTCTGCGTTGTTCATCGCCACCCTCTAGCCAGTACCCGTCGCCGATCCCGTATCTTTGGTCTTGCCGGCTCCAGCGCCACAATCACCGCGGCGGTGGCCGGCAACGACGTCGCCCTGCTTGCGGAACTTTTTAAAGTTGCGCCGGCCGTTCCACTCGGGCTTCCCACCGGCATCATCGCTGGACGCTGCATTTCTGCTCCTGGTTTTGCTGCTGGTTCCGCTGCCTGCCGCCACTCTTGGGGCACGCGCACGGCAATCGTCTCAACAAGCGTCAGTTTGCGAATCGCCTCGGCGTCTAGGCCGTCGTCAGGCAGCTCGGCGAGCCGCTCGCGCTCGTCGGCTAACCGCTTCTCGG